>BPLQ01001181.1:15405-57082 GCA_021605075.1 Caerostris darwini
TATTATTTTTTATTTTATTTATTATTTATTATTAGGAAATATAAATACATAAAGTGGTAATAGCTCTGTGAATGTGGATTTTTCTTTTGTTGTTTATAGAGAAGGTAATTATTTTCAGTTAAATTAGAATAAAATCAAATTATATAAATTGCGAAATAAATGTTTAATGAAGATAAAAATGCAAAATAATATTTAATTTTTTTTTTATTAATGCTCTTATGTTTTTTCATACTATGAATGTCTTTAAAAAAAAAGACATAATTAAAGAATTAAATATAAATATTTGTAAAAATAACTTTTTTCCCCCCTTAAAAAGTAATTTATTCATTCCCTACAAATTCTAAAGATATATTTTTAAAGAAAAAAAAAGATGAAAAAAACTTGTCGTAATTTTTAAGCAGACGATGTATAATTCTGTTGAAATTAAAGACTCCATATTTTTTTTTTATTTATTCACCTGCATTAATTCCTTTGTATTATTAATAATAAAAAAATAAAAAGCCCCTTTCAAATAGGTTAACTAATCTCTTAAGACTGTTTTCATAAAAGATTTCATCTCGTGTATTAAATCTTTTTTTTTTTTAAATATTAAATATGAAATTTTAGGCTGTAAAACCCTTTTGAAATTTCTTTTAATAGAATGCACATTTTAGTGTTTTCATTTTTCTTTTTTTCTGTGTCTGCTTTTATCCCGCAATTTTTATTTTTATTGATATGAATTATTTAAAAGTGTTCTAGGTATTCAAAAAAATTTATAAAAAGGTTATTTAAGTATTAATTTAAATATTTACTTGAAGACCAGGATTTTTTTTATAACTTTAATAATATTAGCTTTAATCTTAAAAATATAAATTTCAATTTTATGCTGGCAATTACTTAACAGATAAAGAATTTTATTTCGATGTAATAGTTATTAACAACAAAAAGTACAAATTGCCTTCGCATAGTAAATTAATTTTAATTCGATTTTTATTTGGATTGTAATATTGATTTAATCCAACAATAATAGAAATAATTTTAGTTATTTTAAGACTTAAAAATAATAAGTTAAGTTTTATTTTCTTCTACCGAAAACTGATTTGTGCGTTTTTATTGCTTTATGCCATAAATACTTGTTTACAATTAACTATTTGGTATAAGGGTAATCTTGCGTCTTTAAAAAATTGTAAATAAATATTTATGTACTAATAATTAGTAGCTTTATTATTATTTTAAATTGAAATTATTTATAGCTTTTTATTTGTTATGAAAAATACGTTTTTTCTTTAAAAACAAAAATATTTTTTTTTGTTATATAACGTTGTAATAACATCAATTTGGTGACACATCGGACAGCATTGGCGATGATTCTATAATCTATAGATTTTGAGTGAATTTTTATACAGCAGATTTTCTGAATTGTAAAAAATCAATGCAATCATTTGAATAATAATCACTTCAATTATGCTTAAGATTTATCTGTATATTCTCATTGCTTTTTTTAACAATTTTAGTAGAATGAAAAACATTCAAAAATATTCGAAATTAAAATTTTTTTAAATATATAATTAAAGTATAAGAATATATAGATTTGTGCAATAAGTAGACAATTTTTATCAGCATAGACGATTTATTATTATTAAAAATATTAATTCATCTTTTAAGGCTTTTTATATCCCTTCCTAATAAAAAAATATATATATATAGAAACTAAATTTAAAATTGACTAACTTCACGTTTAGGATCAATTCCTTGACTTGGCTTGTTAAGACTGGACAGGTATTTACAATATCTTTAAAACCATCGTTATCGAAAATACTACTGTGTCCAAAAATTAAGACCAATTTTCAATTTAAAATTCCCGGGGCTTGTGGAATTTCTTTCAATTTGTTTGTTTTTTTAGCTTGCTGGCACTGTCCTTGACTTCTGTGTGAAATTTCACGTCAAAATATTCATTAGTGTTTGAGTTACGCTTGATTTTGTGAGACGCTAAAACTGATTCCGGCGATTTTTGAAATGTCTGAATTAATTGAGCAAAGAACTTGCATTAAATTTTGTTTGCGTAAACGTATAGAATGTTGCAGAAGGCATACGGTGAGCATTCAAATATCGGAAAGAAATGTTTAGAAGTGGTATAAACAGTTCAAAGAAGAATGAGAACGCGTTGAAGATGAAGAGCACTTTGGTCGACCATCAACCTCAACCAACGAAGCTCACGTCCAAAACATTAAAGCTTGAAGCGATTCAACGTGAATCGGCGCGCGCTTTGAAGGCCATCCCTGCCTATGACTCTTTAGCCTGCATTGAGGATTGGAAGAAAAAAGTGGGCATAAGTGCATTGTGTCCGGAGGAGATTACTTTGAAGGCGATGAAAGAAATTTGGAAGAATAAATAAAGAGTTTTTGAAAAAAAAAATTATCTTACTTTGTGGGCACAGTAGTGAAAAATATGAAAACTAAATGTAAAATTGGCTAACTTCACAGTTAGGATCAATTCCATGACTTGACTGTTAAGACTGAACAGGTATTTACTACATCTTTAAAGCCATTGTTATCGAAAATAGATTTTTCTTTTAACGGATGTCATTTTAACTAATCCATTTAGTCAAAACTGTCCATTATTGACTTTATTTCCCCCATAAATCAAGCGTTAAATTCCGCCAAGCAGCATTTCAATGCGGGAAATCAAGCTACCGACAACAACTGCGCAAGAAATTTCACACCCGATTTCGTTTGTGAAAAGCCGATGGTTCCAATTTCTGAAATGTGTTCACTTTCTTTGTTTGTTGCTACAATAAGGGAATAGGATGGAATCTTTACGGTCGGGGGGGCAAGGGGGATTCTCCTTCCTTCCTTTTCATTCCTCGGAGCGTGAAAACATTCTATTACGGCTGTCACTTCTCTCTGAGGCGACCCTTTCCTCAAAAGGCCTCTGTACAATACCGACGTCGGTTGCGATTCTGGAAAGAATGCTGCAGTGTTATTCCCTACGGTTGCTCCTCGGTTTTGCAGGTGTGTTTGAGGAGTACAACTGGATTTTTTTTTTTTTTTGTACAACTGAAAAGCAACATTAACATAACTTGCTTTCTGGAATGGAAATGTATGGTGCATGGCAATGCTTTAGATTCTCTGTTTCTGTGGCACATATTTTCTATTCGTGCTGTCATTTCGTGCTGTCATTCATTCATGGTGAATTAAGTAATAAAATCATTTGAGTCTGGTGCATGGTTTAAGTAATAAAATCTTTGCATTAAGGTTAACATAATATGCAAAAATTAGAAAATAGCTACATTAAATCCATTTTGAATAGAATATCTATCTCAGAAATTCTTCCGTTTTACGGCGGCCTGGTGACCAAGTGGCTAGCTTTGGTATCCTAGGCTTCAGGTTCGATTCCTGGCTGTGGCATGGATGTTTGTGAGTGGTTCAGAATACACTTTAAACTTTAGGTCCCGGTTTATTTAGCCCTCGTGTGCAGAAGATGACTGCAGGGCGATAAACCTAACCTTCCGCTATAAGATTGGTTAATATCCTAAAGTTAGGTTTCAACCGAGTACTAAACTTCTACGTCTTAGGCCATCTAATAGGAAGCCTATTCTTCTGCCTCCTGATTGGCTGGCCTTTTACGAAGTGAGATTTTAGCATCTGGCGGAAGCCCATCTTTCGATTTACAGATTTAAGATTTGAAATTCTTAAAAAAAAACCTCTGTTATAGTTTGTATCCTCTCTGGAAAGAGTATGTGTAGAAATGCTTTGAATACTCTGTTTCTATGGCATATATTTTCTATTCGTGCTGATTCTGGTGCATGAGTTAAATATAAATTATTAAAATATATGCAAAAATTAAGAAATATCTACATTAAACCCATTTTGAATGGAATATCCATCTCAGAAACTCTGTATTCTTAAGTTTTAAAGCGGCCTGATGGCCAATTGGCTAGCGCTCAGGCCTTTAGCACCACAGATTTCAGATTCGAATCCTGCAATGGCATGGATGTTTGTTAGGGATTTGGAATCCGCGTTAACTGTACATCTCGGTCTAATTAGTCTAAAGTGTGCAAAAAATGACCGCTGAGCGACAAACAAACTAAATCTTAACTTTTAAGGTTGGTTAATATCCTAAAGTTAGGTTTCAGCCGGGTACTAAACTGCCACGTCGTTAAAAGCCAGCCAATCGGAAGCCTGTTCTTCTGATTCCTGATTGGCTGGCCTTCTAAGATGCGAGATTTTAGCATCCGGTGAAGTCCATCTACAGATTTAAGATTGGAAATTCTACAAAAATTAATAAATAAATAATAATAATAATAATTCGTTATCGTCTCTAGACAGATTCGACTGATTAAAATGAATTAAGGGACATTAATAAAATATCTTTTTTTATATGTATCTTTCTCTATGTAAATAATTTTGTGTAATAGTCAAACTTATTTTATTGAAGAACATAGTAGCTATCAAAATATGATAAAGAAAAGCAAGCAACATTAAAAAATATATTCATTTAGTTTTGCATTTCATACGTTAATTATTTATTTTTAAATTTTGGAAGTTTATGGTTACTGTTGCACACAATAAAAAAAAAAAAAATGCTCTCGCTTTGTAATTGTACGCTTACAATAGTTTTTTTAATTTTTTTAATGTAAATTGTGTTTGCTACCAGTTGTATTTTTCGTAATATTAAAAATACAAATATTTTATTTGTTGTTGTTATTACTAATCCCCCTGGTGCAGGAAAGCCTACATCAGGTCCACAAAACCCGTACTGGTCCACGGCTAAGGGCTATGCAGCTTCAATTTTAGCGAGGAACCACGTGGGTAGAAGACCCACGTGGTTCGGTATCACCACCTATATATTCGGTTCCACCCAGTATATTAGATCGGAACCTACAAGAGGATCTAAAGAGGATTCCGAACCACTACAAACGTTCATGGCACCGCAGGGACTCGAACCTGAAATCTGTGGTACCGAGTGCTAAACACTCGGCTATTGAGGCCTCAATAATTTTATTAACATCTTTTTATTTAATTCTAAAAAATAAATGTGATTGAATATACAAATTTACATCCTATTTCTTCAGAAATCGCGCCAAAATGTGGCTTAAAACTTTTCGTCAAGTGTATACTGTCTTTACTATTTAACTATTTTTGTTTCCACTTAATTAAGCCAATAAACAATAATCCAATTAACAGTATGAAATAATACTTAGTAAAAAAATAATATGAATATATATAGTCTTTGAACAAATTAATTTCTCTGCGGAGCGGCCTGGTTGTTTTATAGGATCTGCCTGGTGGCCAATTGGCTAGCACAATGGCCTTTACCAAAACCAAATTAGGCGTCGAATATTATTATAATTTTATAATAGTGCCTTGTTGACAAGTACAAGTTACATTTCTTCTTCATTGACGCGCGGCCTGATTGCCTATTGTCTAGCGCTCTGGCCTTTGGTACCATACATTTCAGGTTCGAATCGTGGCTGTGGCATGGATGTTTGTGAGTGGTTCGGAATCCACATTAAACTTTAGGTCCCGGTCTTATTAGCCTAAAGAGTGCATAAAATGATCGTAGAGCGACAAACCAAACCTGCAGTTATATGATCCCTTGTATTTGAATCTCATTTTCCATCTGATTAATCATACTAACCATACTTTCGAAAATATTAAAAGTACAAAATATTCACTGCGAAAACCCTTTTCGGCTAAATCGGCAAATCGTATTATCGTTATTGTTTATAAAAGTTCTGTACATTTTAACAATTTGAAATCATAAAATATTCGTTTTCGCGTTAATTTATTTTGTATTTTGGCCTTATTTGTATTGCAGAGTATATTCAATACATGAAGCATCTATTCTGGAGCCCACCCAGTTCAACATATGTTTTTAAACCGTGTCACTCCAACTTTATTTACACGGAAACCTTTTTATACACTCTGCAACCACTTGGGAAAAAGCTGCACGCAGAGCAGTCACATCTCTGGAGGCGCCAATATTTCTGATAAGACACCGAGTGTCTCAACCCTCCCTTGATGTCTCTTCAAAAGGACGTCCACTTCAGACCTTCTTTTTTTCCTTTCCCCTTCTTCTTTCCTTCCTTTTCAAGTGGAAGCCATTCAAAAGGAAGGCCCACGAGGTCCAACGCGGGGATGAATCAGGAGGTGTTGGATGAATGGGGCGTGGAAGAAGACTGTCCAAGGAACGGGCCGACTAATGGATGGTTCAATATTGTGGCATGGATTCACGGATTCCTTCTTTGTGTGGCTGTGTCGATACAGAGGTGATAATTATTCGCTATTCTTCTGGATATTTGTAATTCATCTCTGGTTGGGTTGCTCTTTTTAAATGAGGTGCTTGCAATAGTGGTAGGAATGGTTGTTTGCGGATTTCTTGGCAATTTGCGGTCAGTAGAAGCATTAAAAACGATTCAAGGGGATTTATTTTCTTAAACGATATTGATGAGAACATCTGCTAGGTTCATATATATCCTTATTATTCTTCCATTTATAACCTTATCCAGTGTAATCCAGTGTTCCATTTGTAACCGTATCCATAAAGCCAAAATTGTAATTCTAATCTCAGCCATTGGTTGTCTTCATTTGCTGGTTTCGTTCCAAATGAATTTTGTTCAACTATTAAAAAAATAAGCAATGACTTCATTGTCATTATATTGCTCACTCGAGTACATTGTTAAGATTCACAATTCTAAATTGGATTAATTCAATCACAATTCTAAATTGGAATAGTTTCATGGATCCGAATCCAATCCATGGTGCAATTGGATTAATTTCGAGGAATATATGAATAATCGGTTAAAGGTATTTTGGAGCTTTGTAAATACATGTAGACCATAATACATTGCTAAAGTGCACATGTACTCTACGATTAATGGTTGATGGATTTTGGAATTTGAGTAACGTGTTATAGTCTATATGTATTTACAAATTGCACATACGAGAAATCGGTCAACGGTAGTTTGGAACTTTGTAAATACATGTAGACAATAACACATTGCTAAAGTGCACATGAACTATACGAGGTATCAGTTGATAATATTTTGGAACTTTGTAAATACACATAGACCATAACACATTATTAAAGTGCACATGTATATTTAAAGGGGTGGAAATCAAGCTAAAAAGGGACCTAACCCATAATTCCATTTTCCCCTCTCCCTAAAAGCTAGGTTTGGTTTGGTTTGTCGCTCTATGGTGATCTTGTGCACACTTTAGGCTAAACAGACCGGAACCTACAGTTTAAAGTGGATTCCGAACCACTCACAAACATCCATGCTACCGCCAGGATTCCCTAAGAGCTAGAGATATAGTTTCCAAAGCGTTACTTAAACTTGTAATAAAGAATATCCAGTTTCTTTAATAAAGGATTTTTTATTACTTTTTATAGGTTTTTCGTTTCCTTCTTAAAAATACAATTATAATCGAAGTATTAGAATAGTGTTACAATATAACGATTCCATTTTTACATGACCGCATTCCCATCAAACAGTCTACTTATTTTTACTAAAACCTTCTCCCGCTAATACATCCTTCTGGAATAAATCCCATTCCTAACACATCCAAAGTTCCAGAATAAATTCCTCTTCTGCGCCAAAGTTTCGCACAGTTACCGTGGCAACACTAAACGGACCGCCAATCGCCCCCGCCCCCTTTATTTATTATAGACGAAAAGCTAAACCAACTCTGGGTCCGAGGTTTTAATAAACCTCGACGTTGAGGAGCGATTGAAAGCAATTTCCACCGAAGGCTCCGCGGGAGTTTGCTTATTGATTTGTTCGCCGTCAGATGGCGCTGCGGGAAGCTCTTATCTTTCCCGCGCGGCGCAAAATCACACGCGTCGTATTGGAAGGAATTGCAATTATCGTTTGTTGAAATGAATATTGTAATGAAGCGGTTTACAGGGGTGGCTGCTGCCTGCCCGGAGTTGGCAGTTTTCCCGCAATTTCTTTGATAGAATGCAGTAACTGCGTCGTAAATATTTTTGGGTGCGTACTGGGAGATGCTGGAGCATTCTTGATTGAGGCACTTGATAGTCGTGTTTAACTTGGCATTGGAAAAGCCGCTGGTTTTTTAACCTCTGCCTCTCTTCTTTTTTTTTCTTTTTTTTAAAGTTATTTTTATTGCGTCTTCTTAATTTGCCTATAACATAACATTGTTTATCTTAGTATTTAAACAATTTATCAACTTTTGTATTCTATGTTAGGTACAGAAAGACAAAGTTTTATGTTGTTATTTAGTTTTTTTTTTTAAATTATCTGCATATTTCTTGTGTTTTTCCATAAATTTTGTTTAAAGGGATTTTTTTTTTATAATTAACCATTTAATATTGTTAATTCAATAAACATTAAAATATATGAATAATAACTAAATATTTTTTTATAATTAATCATTATATTTTCAGTAATAATTAAGCCCAAAGGCACAGTTTATTATCAATTTTAATGATCGCCGTTAAGTACTGTAGTATATCTGATATAACTTGTATTTAATATTTTATTAGAACTCCACGATCGTTTACCTCATGACAGCAGTAATAATAATAATAATAATAGTAATATTTTACGCGCAAAATTTTATTAGCAAAAAAAAAACTATATATGGTTAGATATTTGAAAGGATTCATTTGATACATTTATAAGTCAGCTTAGGTTTATCCTGTCTAAATTAGTGCCGACTGGTGGCCAAGTGGCTAGCGTTCTAGCCTTTGGTACCACAGGCTCCAGGTTCGAATCCTGGCTGTGGCTTGGATGGTTGGTAGTGGTTCGGAATCTACTTTAAACTGTACGTTCCGCTCTGTGCACAAGATGACCGTAGTGCGCCAAAACAAAAATATAGAAATTTAATGTTTTACGTAGTTGCTTTCGAGGGCTGCGTAGCCCACTTGGGGAACCTGCGATATAAGAATGCATTTTTAACAAACTGTACATAGATATTTGAAAGAAATCATTACTTATTACATTTATAAATCAGCTTAGGGTTATCCCGTCTATCTTGTCGAGAAATTGGAAGTTTTGTATAGTTACAATTCATGCAGTAAAATCTTTCTGCAGTATGATTTTTTTTAATCATCTTTATAAATCTTAACAGAAATGATCTAGGATAGAATTCTATTCCCATTGCCAGACCAACCTGTGCCTCTATGGGAGGCATGTCTCAAACAAACCACTGATTACAATTGACGCATCGTCCGATTCTCGATCACTGCCTCTAATTAGAAATGACCTTGTTAGACACGCTGCCCGCGGTGTGTAGAAAAGGGAGAAGGTGTGTTTGTAGTATCGTCTGTCTGCCTGTGATTGGAGGGGATTTTATAAATTTAATCGAACTGTGTTGTCTCTAACGAATACCTGCTGATTTAAAGGATTGTGTTTGATACGTAAAGGGGATTGGCTTGTTTGGCGACTGTGTGGGATTATTTTGACTTGTTTGCATTGCAGGTTGAATCATTAATTGGCATGCTAGGGGTTCAGGAATGGCGCTGTTTGTCAATCGAATCGCTGCTTGTTTGTCTAATTTGCATGAGGAATGTGTTGAAATTTGCTCAACTGTTTACTTCTGAAAGCCTCTGAATTTCCACAGATTTTAAAACTTTTGAGATAGAACATATTCAATTCTAAAATAAGAGGTTGATATTTAGGAATTTTACAGTTATTTTGAAGATCTAGCACGATTTGTTAAAAACGCGCATCTTAAATTGATCGTAGCTCGCCAAAAAAAAAAAATCTAAATTAAAAAAAAATCTATACGTTTATTTGAATTTTTAACGGTACCTTAGCGACAGACTTGGCGGTTTTTAAGTGTCGCCAATCTTTATTATTTGGAATAAAAATATTTTGAAATTGTTTTGATTTTAAATGAAGTGTTTCATATATATTTTATTATTTGGAACAAAAATTTTAAGTGTAGATTGGCGCCAAATCTGTAGCTGCGGTTGGCGCGTGTGCTCTTTATTGGCGCAACTGTCGCCAAGGTACCGTTAATACGTAAGTACCGAATTTTTATATAATATACTTTTTTTAATAACTATTTTTCTAAGCGTTATATTACATAAATTGGAGCATGATGGCCGAGTGCTTAGCTCTCTGGCCCTCGGTACCACAAGTTTCGGGTTCGGAATCCACTTTAAACAGTAGGTCCCGGTCTAACATGATCATAGAGCATTGTGGGGGTAGTGTTACACGCTCCGTAGCATATCTTCAAGCTACACGTGCCGCCTTGGTAGTGCTAAATGAATAAGAGCGGTGCAGCCCTTGCTTATGGCATAAAGATTAACTGTCTCTGTATTGCCAGATGCATTAGAACAACAACATATTACATAAATTTAATGAATATTTTAGTGTTAGATCGATCTTTTTAGTCACGGAAAGCAAAAGTACCAAAAGAGGCAGAAAAGCCAATAACTGGAATTGGCAAAAACTTTATATTTTTCTTTAAATTATGAAATTTATAAAATTTGGGGGCCTGATGGCCAAGGGACTAGCGCTCTGGCGCTCGGTGGTATATAAAAACTGGTATATATAAATTAATATACGAGTTTCTTTTAAAAAATTACAAAGGTTAATCTTAAGGTTAAAAAAAAACATCATTAAATTATATAGTTAAGTATTATTTAAAAAACATTATAACAGTTAATTATGTCACATTAATTGTATTAATTTATTTTAAAAATAATAAATATGTGCTCTGGTGCTCGGTGCCGCAGATTTCGGGTGTGAGTCCCGTTGATGCCATCGATGTTTGTAGTGGTTCAGTATCCACTTTAAACCGTAGGTCCCTGTCTAATATGACTGTTGGGCGTAGGACTGACAACCCTACCTTGTAAAAAAACCTTATGTACAATGTGTTTCCTGTCTTGAAATCTGGCGGTAGGCATACGGCCTTGGCCCACCATGGGCTGTTGCGCCACTGATGAGGAATATAAAATAAAATAAAATAATAAATTTATAAATTAAAAAAATAATTTATAAAATTAATAAAAGTTATGAAATTTATAAAATCAATATAATTTACGAAATTTATAAAATTAATATAAATTACGAAATTTATAAAATTAATATAAATTACGAAATTTATAAAATTATGAAATTTATAAATAGGCCAAGCGAGAAAAACAATCTAACAGCTCACTAAAATAAAACCAAATAAAAGAATAATAAAAACAAAAGAAAAGACATTTTTTAAATAAAACCAAGAAAAAAGAAACGCTATCGAAATGAATTTATAATTCATTCTATGTTAGAACTCGCATATTTTAAAAACCACCATTTTATTTTTCCTATTCTTTGTGGAATAAATTTACAGTTATTCTATTATTTATTTCAAATGTTTTTTTTTTCTTTTCATTCTAAGAGAGTTTATTCGAACTACCTTATTACGCAAAATATTTATTTCTAGGGGAAATAGAAAACGATTTCTATGCCTTTTGATTGTTTTAGTGAACTTGTTTGTATACTCTTTTCTGAATAGGCAAAAATGTATTCATTTATGCTTTATATATTTTTTTTTATCACGTTTACAACCACATTTTATTTCTTTGGCCGTGGCTTTTAAGTGTATTTTATTGCCCTTTTATTGTACTATTGTTGGACGATTTTTCTTTTTCCACTTTCCTTAAATATCTCTTAATATGTTACGGTCGCTCCGATTTCTGGCTGCATTTTTGGAGGATAATTATTTTACGCCTGGTTGCCTTTTTCGCCTGTTAGGTTTGCCAGTTTCTTGTGGTTTTATTTTTTGCTCGCCAAGCTTGTATAAAAGAAGCCAAATACCATTTGAGATAGTAAATTATGTATAAACTGAAAATAAAAAGTTATTATGTTTTATCGCTTTGTACGCATAATATTGTTTTTGGTATTAGGTTTTCGATATCCATAAAACAAATGAAATAAAAATGAAAAAAAAAATTATGATTTATTAAAAATATTAAGTAATTTTTTGAACGAATTTTTCTGAACGAAATTAACAAAGTTTGTGGTTTTGTAGTGCTGCAAAAAATTTAAAAAAAAATATTTGTTTAATATTATTTATGTATATGATGGATTTACGCTGCCTTAAAAAATTTTGTTACTTTATATTTTTCCGTTGAAGTCATCTCTATTGGTAGAAGCAAAAATAAAATAAATTTCATTTAGACCAAAAGCTGTTTTTAATTATATTCTAAAAAACTTGTGGGTGAATTAATTTCTATTTAAAAAACTATTAAGTAAAATAAATATGATTCTCAAAAGATTATTTAGATACAAAGATTAAAGATCAAAGATTCTCAAAAATATGCTCTTTAATTTATAGATAAAATAATTTTTGTAGAATATAAAAAAATTTTTTTTTTTTTTCATGAATCATTTTTACAATTATTTTTATTATTAAAAATCTAAACGTTGTTTTTATATTCATGAAATTCTTTAAAATCATGTTTAAAATATTTTATTGAAGTGCTAAATTAAATAATTGAAGTATCTTCCTTGATTTATATACGTATTTTAACATTTATCGCCTTTATTACTTAAAACATTCTTCATTGGCGCAACAGCCCCCATGGTGGGCCATTTGCCTGCTGGCCGATTTCAAGATAGGAGATGTTCCCTTTTTTTATGGGGTAGGATTGTTAGTTCTACGCCCAACGCTCTACAGTCATATTAGACCAGGACCTACGATTAAAATTGGATACCAAACCACTATAAACATCCATGGCGCGGCCGGGATCCGAAACCAAAACCTAGGGCACTGAGCGCTAGTCTGTCGGTCATCAAGGCCCTAAAATATTATTATTACTTAAATTAAATTTACTTTAATTAAATGAATGAATTTAATATGAAGATCATATGTCAATTCGCAAAGATGTCTTTGGAGGCATTACTCTAATAATAATAAGACATAAATTTATGTGAAATTTAATTCATATTAAGTGGAAGTAAATTTAATTCATATTAACTACTATTATTAAGTGGTACAAAATAGTTCGTGTTGTCATGAATACTGAAAAATTTATCTAAATAAATCATACTCACATTGAATCGACGTTTAAAATGTTGTTATAAATTATAATTACTATTATAAAATATAAGGGTAATTATATAATTTTAAATGATGGACATTGCCGTAGACAATTTTAATAAAACTGACTTTATTTTTAATGTTAATTTGCAAGAATATTAGGTTCTATCTAAAACATCTGTCTTCAATATGTAAATATTTTGTCTTTTTATTAATTATTATTAATTTGTTATTACTTTAAAATTATTTATTTTTTTTCTAAAAAAGTAATTCCTAGAAATTCGAGTAATTAATGATTAAAAATAAATCTTTGAATCGCAAGTATCAAGAATCAGAAACAACACTATATTATACGAAATAAGAGATCCTTTTGAAGAAATGGAGTAATTTCTGATAGTAATTAAGGTAATTAGCTTATTATTAATTGTATAAAAATGATACGGAATTAGAACCTATTCGAAGGGAAAATAATTAAAGATTTTTTTTAGCCTTAATTGCAGTTCAAATATCAACTTACGAATAATTGATTCATTTTTGTTTGATATTTAATCGGTTTCTTTCTTTTTTTTTATTTACCATTCATGGAAGTAGATTGATATAAATAGAACTAATGAAAATTGACTGTTTGATCGTAATTATTTGTTTATTTTTTTATTTTCAGAAAGAAATCTGTGTTACAATTTATTTGAGAATTAATTATCGATAATGATAAATATTTTCTTTTCAGTAATATTTCTTATTTGCTATTGAAAAAGATAAAAATAAAAAATTAAATTCATTTTCTTATTTTAGTAAAAATAGGAAATTAAATCTTAACTTCTATTATAAAAAAAATATTAAAAATTCTTTCTGAAAATCGTTTTTAATTAATGAAAATTATGGAAAATTATTATGATTACGGAAAAAAATCTGTTTTAAATTAAAAAAATTAATGGTTTTATTTAATTTTGGAATGTTTTATACACAATTTTGTTTAATATTTTATATAGGAAATGAATTTTTCGTATTTTTAATTATCCCTTTTTATATTTCCTTAATTTAAATTTTGTTTAAAATTTTGTTTTTCAATTATTTGTTTTAAAAAGTTATAAAAACACGCTTATTTTATTTTTTTTTTTTTAATTTTCTTGGAAAAGAATTTCACCTATTGGAATATTTTGGAAAGCTAAATTTACAGGTTACAGATAAAATTTTATAGATCCAAATTTTTTTTTCTATTTTGCCAGGAAAAAAAGTGAGATTATTTCACAGTTTTTTTTTTAAGGTTTTTCTTTTACTTGCTCCTGTCTTCTTTGTTTTGACGATTGTTCTAGATTTTTCGAATGTTTTTTTTTAATTGATTTTATTTTTATTTTGATGTTCTTAATATACCACATCCTTATAATGCAAATATAGAACCCGATCATATTAAAATAAACTGTATTGTAAATATTTGTTAAAAGCCAAACGTTTGTTTTTAAACTTTTATAAACACTTCTTTAAATTATTCTTTTGTGTGCTAAATAAAATGAAATTATTTAATATTTGAAGAAGATTTTTTGTGTGTGTGCTAACGAAAAATTATTTAATATTTGAAGATTTTTTTTATGTGTGCTAACGATAGTTTTTTTTGTGTGCTAAATATAAATTATTAAATATATATCAATTTATCGTATTATGACAATTATTTAATTGCACAACAATAATTAACTAATCAAAAATTTAACCAATAAAATAAAGTTATTTCAGTCTTTTTATTCTTAATGCTGTAGAAAAATTAATTCATTAAATTAATTAATTCATCCATTGTCGGTTTTTAAATGCTTGATAAAATCGTTTTCGAGAATCACGTTGCCATTATATTTGCATTTTTAAAAACTAAATTGTAAAAACAAGTAAAAAAAAAATTTTAAAGGTAATTCCTACTTTTTTTTCACTATTTTATAGACAGTCATTTATAAATAAATTTCCTTCATTTTTTAAAGTTTATCTAGCGCCTTCTAGTGGTAGATATATGCAACTTACATCTAAAAAAAACCTATAATTAATTAATTAAATTTAATGAAGTAATTAATATTTGAAAAAACTGTGTTAACATAAGTGTCATCCACTACAAGTTTCAAAAAATGTATTTGAGCTTGAGTGGATGAATATAAAGTATTTTATTAGCGATTGAAAATTTGAACAAGCTATATATAGGGAGAGTGTGAGCGTGTGAGCTAATAGAAGGAATTGAATAATTGTAATTTTTTTTAAATTTGGGATATATTTTTTTTTAATAAATATTTTGATATGAATAATATTTATGAATAGTTCTTTTTAACATTAGTGATCTGCAAAATTCTTATAAATTTTTGACGTATTATTTGTTATTTTATTAAATATTTTTGTATCATTCTTAAACTTTATATATATATATATATATAAAACAACTTTTACAGCATACAATAATAAGTTCTGAACTTTGTTTAAAAAGTATTACTATGTTATGAAGTCAGTGACAAATATAACAAAGTATCTCAAAGCCTAAATGAATCCCTAACTTGATTTGTGCGTGCCAATTCGAACTTGCCAGAGGAAAAGACGTCGGCCATGATTAATGGTGAGAAGAATTAATATTAATAAGCAAGTGACGGAAATTCGACACATTATCGTTGAAACAGAAGGAGTACCAGTGCTTTTTCTCGGCTTCATGTTTTTAATAATTTGCGCGGGCTTGGAATTTTCGATTCGTTGTCATGGCAGCGACCACAACACATGAACATTCTCATGCGAAAAGTTTCTTTTAGTAAAATTGGAGAATAATGCAGTGTTTTTCCCCTACACTTTTTAGTGTATTTTTTTTTTTCTTTTCAAATGAGCTATTTTTATCTTTTTTAAAGTGAAATTAGGTTCAAGGTTTTTTTTTTATTTCAAACTGTTGTCAACTTTTTTATATTTCTTTATTTAATTTACCCTTTGTTTACGTTATTTCAATTCCTTCTATTAGCTAACATTCTCTATATATATATCTTGTTCAAATTTTCAATCGTTCATAAAATACATTTTATTCGTCCACTCAAGTTCAAATACATTTTTTTTGAACTTGTAGTGGATGACAATTGATGTTAATACAGCTTTTTCAAATATTAATTCATTAATTAAATTTAATTAATTAATTTGAGCTTTTTTTACATTTAAGTTGCATATATCTACCAATAGATGGTGCCAGATAAACTTATTATTTATAAAGGACTGTTCTGCAATATAGTTAAAAAAAAGTAGGAATTGACTTTAAAATTTTTTTTTATATTACTTGTTTTTGTTGAGTATCAATGAATCGAATGTTAAGAAAACAGATTTTGATAAGTTTAGCTTTGTGCCAAATAAAAAAAAAAAGTTAATGTAAAATCTATTTCATTGTGTCGATGAATTTCAACAGCAAACAGTGTAATTTTGTAATCGTGCTTCCTCCTAAGCAATACAAGAACGCCCCCTATGGCCTTCAGGAAAAATGGTCAGTATGCCTCGAGACTCTCACTCTAAAAGAAGTACAGCACAACCTGATCTCCCTCAGAGAAACGCTTAGTTTATAGTCTCCCATCCCGAGAGGAAATTTATTTAACGCAACCCTGCGTATTAATTGGCCTTCAGACTCTCACCCGAGCAGGAAGTATTTTACGGGCATCTAGCACGTATCTGAGTATCTTTATTTTCGGTTTAGAAGGGGAATCCTTCCACGAATCTATATATGATGTCTTTAAATAGGTTAAATATTGTGTGTGGTATTTGTGCGTGTATAAATAAAGCTGCTTGTTCTCAAATAACAAGCATCCATGCCATCGCCAGGATTCGAACTTGACACCTGTGGCCAGAGCGCTAACCAATTGGCCATCAGGCGGTATTGATTTAGTTTATTTTTCTCAATAGGAAAACCTGAGTCTAATTAACTTTTATCTAAAACCCATGTATGTCACTACTCGTACCTTGTAATGGGGCCTGAATGGCCGAGTGGCTAGCTCTCGGTACCACAGATTTCGGGTTCGAATCCCGGAGTGGTGCCATGGGTGTTTGTAGTGGTTCGGAATCCACTTTAAACTGTAGGTCCCGGTCTGTTTAGCCTAAAGTGTGCATAAGATGACCGTAGAGCGACAAACCATACCATGTAATGAATAAAGTATCTCTTTTTTACGAAACGCAATTGATATACGATCCCCCCCTCCATTTTCTTAGAGATCAAACATTTTGTCATACCTATGTGTTCGAATCTAGGGTTATTCAGGTTTCACTTTTCTAAGTTAGTGTTTCCAGAAGACTTGAAAAACTTCCGAAGTTGCACATAATACAATATGGAAAGGTATTTCCCGTTGATACAGTTCTCAAATAAATGTCTATTCACCAAGACGCGGAAAAACTTTTTCCGCTCTTTTTATGTGTATACTTTCCTCTTCAAAAAATTCCTTCTCGATAAGAACACATATCTCGCAGGAAAAAAAAAATCGTTTGCAACAAATGGAAGAAGGAATTCTCTCTTCCCTCCTATCTTCCCTTCCCCCTAGTAGCATCGAATCATGTTTTCTCTTCTTCTACTACTTTTTTTTTTACTTTTGCCCCATCGAAAGAAATATGAGTTATTTTCATTTCACCGGTGGCAATACTTCTTGCCATCCAATCATATTCTAGTTGCTAAGTAATTCCAACCGCCTTCTCGAATTTCAAATCTGGGCTAAATCGCGAGTATTTCATCTTTTGGAATTATGGATGGGAGCAAAATAGAAAGAAAAAAAAATCGTTTGCTACAAAACGAACAAGAAGGGATGAAAACTTTTTTCCCCTCCCTCCCTTCTGGCTGATCCAGTATAATATTGTCTCCTTAATTTCGAAATATATCCCCAACTTATTTTGAGTATGAACCGCCCTGCTTTTTATTTTTTATTTCTTTCTTATCCTGTATTTGATCTCGAATATCAGCAACTTTTAAACCAATAATGTAGATTTATTTTTTCTTTTCCGATTTCACCACCCTCCCCCCCTGTGAGATTAGTTTTCTGTGCCTTCATTTTAAAGTCCAATTGACCAATCGGAGGGAAGTTAGAGGGATTCGATGATTAGCAAACGATCCTGGGGATTCGGCAAAAGATATTATCAGAATGTTGACGAATTATTTATATCAATATCCATATTTGGTTACGCCAAAAGTACAGAGGGGGTGGGAGGAATAGTTTCTAAAATGGTGCTCATTTGACTTTTAAAAATTGACTAATGATTTAGTTGAGGAGAAGAATTAAAATATGACAGTTATTCTGTTATTGAAATGAAATATTGAATTATTTTCATTTCACCGGTGGCAATTTTTCTTGCCATCCAATCATATTCTAGTTGCTAAGTAATTCCAGCTGCCTTCTCGAATTTCATAATAATTTATGTTGTTGTTGTCGTATCCTTCATGAAAGGAGGGAAGAGGGGTGCAGCTTCTGTTCTGATGGAGCACCCGTAGGTAGAAGTCTGACTTCTGCAGGTGTCATAGGAGACCGGGACCTACAGTTTAAAGTGGATTCCGAACCACTACAAACATCCATGGCACCGCTGGGACTCGAACCCGAAACCTGTGGTACCGAGCGCCAGAGCGCTAGACACTCGGCCATTCAGGTCCCCATATATTCATATAATAATTTATAATAATTATTTTAAAAATAATAATGAATAATAATTTTAAAAAATAATTCAATTATTTAAAAAAATAATAAATAATAATTTAAAAAACAAGTAATAAATAATAATTTTAATAAATAATAATTTAGAAAATAATTTAATAATTTTAAAAAATATAATAATTTAAAAAAATCAACCTGCTTGCTATTTTAGTTAATTAATCTATAGTGTATTAATAATTATTATATAGTATCAGAAATTCATTTAGAACAAATCCTTTAATTGTTTATGTAGCCCCGTCTGATTCCTATGATTTACATTGAAGACTCTAGCGGAAATAAATAGTTTGATGTTCTAAGATCTGAGATTTTATTATTCGGTGGAGACACATTTAGAGCTTTCAAATCGCATGTGTATTAATCAAGGTTTCCTTATTGGTTAATGACTCATATTTCTTGCACACCACAAAATTAGAGAAGTTGGATGAAATTCAAGTTAAAAGTGATGTTCGGAATGTGGAACAGGAAAATAGACTTCTGATTGGCTGGCGACCTACGTCTTGTGGTTTTAATTTATAGTGGAGATTCAGATTAAGAAGCCACTATCCTTATTAATGTGAATAGGTTTGTCGCTCTGCGGTCATTTTGTGCGCACTTTGGATTAATTAGATCAGGACCTATAGTTTAACGTAGATTCCGAACATCCATGCCACCTCCAGGATTCAAACCTGAAGCTTGTGGTACCAACGGCTAGAGCGGTAGCCAATTGGCCTTCAGGCCGTAAATGTGAATAGAAGTGATCTGGGGATAAGAAAAATCCTCTGCCATTAAGGAATGTACTATTATAGTGTATTAATAGATAGATAAATATAAAAAATATAGTTTAAGATAGATATTATGATCGTCGTTAAAATGTTCCAATTATTTGTAGATAAAGTTTTTAATACCTAATAATAAAAGAACTTGCTATCTTATTTATGAATTTACTATGATTTTCGAGTCCTTATGTATTTTAAAAATAATACTAGGGATATTATAATTATTATAATGTAGTAATAAAAATCATTCTTATGTATATGTTTTTAACTTTTAGATATTCAAAATAGATTGGTCATTAAGGATTTTGCGTTTGATGAAATCGAGTATTTATATTTTTTATGGGTGTGTGAAAATTACATTTGAACTCCATTTATGTGTGTAATTAGATCTGCTTTCAATAATCCTATATTTACAGTTTCGTATCTTATTTGGTTACCGCTCGTGGCAAAAAGATGGTATCGCGAAGCCTTAAATTATCCTCGCGATGCCTATCTTCTAATTCCACCGACAAAAGCAATTGAAAACTCATTTCTTGAAACCCAGTCGAAATGCAACTCAACTCCCTTTCACCACCCAGAGCACCCTTACAAAATCCATTTACGCACCTGTGAAAGATCTCCCACCCCCTCACAGTGTCGTTGCCATGGATACCAACAAGCCAGATCATGAAGAGTATGTGAACTCTCTTGCGTGTGCTATTTGGAGAAAAATGCTTTTCCACCAAATTAGGGGCTATCCAATGCGAACACGCACTGCCGAGGCTTCCTTCGTGCTTGGGGCGCACTTCTAGATGCCCACCCCACCCCCTGTTCTACCTCTCCCCTCTTTTCCGTCTTTTGGAGAAGTTCTAGGTATGTTCGGTGATCACGACCACACCTGGCACGAGATTCTCCAGCTTTTGTTGAATGTCGCCTATTGAAAATATAAGTTTTATTGACAAAATAAGTTGGGCATCAGAATTTGTGTGTTTGTAGTTTTGGTAAATTAAATAATATGGTAATTTTTCGAATGTTTATTTGTGCAGAGGTTATTAAATTGAATAATCTGTGGTTAAGGTAAATACAGTATGGCTTTTTGTTCCATATCATACATTTTTCTTGTTTCAGATTTTAACAAAATATACCAATTTATGATTTTGTTTTCGATATATTACAGCAATTATGAGTTATACGCTCTTGTCGATAAAGCTTAAAACGATTATGAATTACACGCTCCTGTCGATAAAGCTTAAAACAATTAGGAACTATACGCTCCTATTTATAAAGCTAAAAACGATTATGAATTACACGCTCCTGTTGATAAAGCTTAAAACAATTAGGAACTATACGCTCCTACTGATAAAGCTAAAAACTACTATGGATTATACACTGCTGTCGATAAAGCCTAAAACAGTTATTAATCATACGCTCCTGTCGAAAAAGCTTAGAACAATTATGAATTATAGGCTTCTGTCGATAAAGCTTAAAACAGTTATGAAGTATACACTCCTATAGATAAAGCTTAAACTAATCATGGATGCTTTCAACGGAATTGGAAAAAAATAAATTTTGGAATTTTTGTTATGTGGACTATTTTTATATGACTAATGCTATCAATATATTAATAAGTATTTATTTATATTTCTCGTTAGATCACCGAAGTTAAGCATCATTGGGCGCGGTCAGTACTTGGGTGGGTGACCACCTGGGAACACTGCGTGCCGTTGGCAAATTTGGGACCTGAATGGCCGAGTGTCTAGCGCTCTGGCGCTCGGTGCCACAGGTTTCGGGCTCGAATCCCGGCGGTGCCATGGATGTTTGTAGTGGTTCGGAATCCACTTTAAGCCGTAGGTCCCGGTCTCCTATGACTGTAAGAGCGTCACGGAGCAAAAGTCAGGCTTCTACCTACGGGTGCTCCATCACAACAGAAGCTGCTTCCTTCCCCTTCAATCACGAATCCGTATGGGCTCGTGGGCTTGGCCAGCCAAGTGGGATAAGAAACAACAACAACAACAATTTATTTATATTCGTAATAACAAATATTATCTATATTTGAACAATTAGCACGTGTTTCTTATTCTTATTAACGTGTTCCTGCGTTGACATGTTCTCCTGTTCCCTGACTTCGACAGAAATGTAATGGCATAAAATAAAACTCAGGTTTATAAAACATGGAGAAAAGATTGGGTTTCAGAACTTAATCCTGAATTCCTGTATGATTTTATATATTTCTAAACAGTTTTATGAAAGTGACGTCTACAAAAACACACGGAAATAAAACGTACTTGTGGAAATGATAGTCTCAAATTGATAGAATGCATTAACTAGAATACAAAGCAGATACTGTAGACAAGGGCTTATTAAAAAGTTGACTAGCTTTCAATTCTTGTTGGTGATTTTAATATTCCTGTAGAATTGAATATGGATGTTTTTGTAAATAGAATGATTATTTCTTCAATGCATTGACTGTGAACGTTGGTTGTTGAAAGTTGGCATATGTCTGTGCCTACTGACCTGTGATGATCATGTAATATAGTGACCAACAATTGTTTCGTGAATTTGCTGCTGTTATTGAATGTTGCCATATTCTAGTGATTACTGAGCCTAGTTGATATTCTTGGAATACAGCGACCGGTTATTTCGTGAATTTGTTGCGGTTATTGAACCTTGCTATATTCCTGTGACTACTATGCCTAGTTAATATTCATGTAATATCAGTATATTACATGAATATTAAATATTGTCAGTGATCATTAGGCTCATTAACGATTGCTCCGTGACTGAGTTATAATTATTGAGCGTTTCCGTATTCCTGTGGTTGTTGAACCTAGTTGATGCTCTTGTAATATAGGAAATTAACGATTACTTCACGAATTGGTTATGGTTATTGAATGTTGAAATATTCCTGTGGTTACTGGACCTAATAGTTGTTATTAGTGATTAACTTATGCATTATGATTTAAGAAACAACGTGTTCTATTATGCAATTACAAACCCAATCGCTATTGCAATATTTTTAATAGATTTCAAGCATTATAAGATTGCATGTAACAAACATCTTTCATTATTCAATACATTCTAGTGAGTTATTCAATACATTGCACATTGCAGTGAATTATCCAACCCTATTATCAATAGTTCGACTATTAAAAAAAAATTGCGTATTCTGTTGTTTGTATTAAACTACGTAAGTAAACTAAAGATGTTTTTTTTTCTGTCCATAGGTGAGCAACTGAGGATATGCGACAGGGGACTGACGTGTTGCACCACTGACATGGAGCACAAGTTAAGCACGCACAGCAGGGCAGAGTTCGACCGCCTCTTGCGAGACACCATTGGACAAGTGAGGACGATCTTCGCAGCTCAGGCTACCAGATTTGACGGTAAGAGGTTTCTAAAATTGGCGTGAACTCAAATAGAAACTAAACAGTTATGTAACTTAGTAAAACGATGATTGCGTAAATAAAAAATATTTTAAAAATACCAAATTGTTTGAATACCAAATACCACTTTGAAAAAAACAACCTTAGCTGATGAAACTTTTTTTTAACCTTATATCGCCACCTTTTCCTTTTTCCCATACGCCCTATTAGTGGCCTAGTGGGAATGTACTCGGCTAGTGTCAGGGAGCTGAGGATCGAATCCTTTGGCGACATGGTTGCAGTCAATCCCCATCTTCAGAATCAGTGGCGGCGCAACAGCCCCATGCTGGGCCAAGGCCATCTACCTACTGGCAGATTTAGAAACAGGAGATGTTTTCTTTTTACGGGGTAGGGTTGTCAGACGTACGCCCGAAGGTCTACAGTCATTTTAAACCGGGACAGTGGATTCCGAATTAAAGATTACGGTTTAAAGTGGATTCCGAACCACTGCTACGCCGGGATTCGAACCCGAAACCTGTGTAATCGAGCGTCAGAATCAATGTTTTCAGGAACAAGGAGACTCATTGGAGATTGTGGCAATGTACTTCGCATGGATAGTCAGGCTGCCTGATGGAAGTTTTCGAGTTTTCTCCAATACGACACGCAAATGCGAGGAAATTATTTCCTGAAAAGTCCTCTCGGATGACATTGCCCTCTTCATCCCCCAGTTAGTGGGCATTCGTGATATATACGGGATGTATACCACTGATGTTTCACCCTCACCTTTCTAACTGAATAACAGTGCTACATTCCTATAGCTACGTGGACTTTGGTTTGGTTGGGATCTACGGTCCTCTTGTGCAGGTCGTCTTGTTGAGGGCTAAACAGACCAGGACATACAGTTTAAAGTGGATTCCGAACCACTGGCAAACATCCATGCCACTCACTGCTAGGATTCTAGGTAGGGAGTGGCCTGATGGCCGATTGGCTAGCACTATGGTGCCACAGGCTTCAGGTTCGGATTCTGGCGGTGAGTAGAAGTTTGTTGGTGGTTCGGAATCCACGTTAAACTGTAGGTCCCGGTGTAATTAGCCTAATGTATACACAAAATGAGCGTAGAGCGACAAATCAATCACTTTTCATTTTTTATTTACTCATTCCGTCAAGTTTTGAATATGATTTCGAGCACCGTAACGATAGAAATATACTGCTGTAGTTAATTAGGTTTAGGTATTTCGATAATCACAAATGAAAGGGAACAAATAAATCAACTTAGCAATAATTTAGCAAACATATGCACGGATTGATATAACTTTATATTATTTATTATCTGTTTCAATAATAAATAGCTTAAATTCATCTTAATTTTCATTTTCTGAATATGATCATATTTGCACGCAATTGTCTATGAAGTGGACAAACATTTCCATAAGCAACCAATATAATTTTCATTGCCTTGATTAAAAGATGCACCAGCAATCGATATGATTGATTTGGTAATTCAAAATCCATTAGAGAATTACAGTTACAGTGATTTAGAAACACAGGATTAATTCTTTTTCGACATTAATAAATCACAGTGCTTATAACTTACTATCTTTGCTGCTCGTGCTTCATTTTTGTTTGTTCTAAATTGTTCTGATAAATTACTGTCAACGGAAACCGTTTTCGACTGGCATTTTGCTGGCGTGGTTGGCAACGGTTTTTTATCTACTCGAGCTTGGAATAACTTATTTATTAGAAATGAGTGATCGTTTCGTAGAAGACTCAGAATGTTGACTTTGTGATGCATTCCGTTAATTTTTGGTCATGTGATGAGAAAGTAAAATAAATAAGAGGAAAAATTGCAATAGCGGATTGCATGATTTGATATCGTAAATGAGATTTATGTATTCTTTATTTAATGGGTTGGGTTAGTTTGTGGATTGAAAAACATGAACCCCGCCCGTCTTGGTATTTGATGGAAGTTATCATGGCTAGTGTTGCCATTTTTCAATGAATTTAGGGTTTTTGATTACTAACGAGCTGTAATAACAAATCGTAAAGCATGATTAATAATAATAATAACAAAATAGCCTTTCCTTTAAATTAGAAAATCAATCTTGTTTAAGACTGAGTACCATACATACCACTGTTTTATGTCAAGGGTGCCAAAAAAAACATTGTTAATTATCTGTCGTATATTATTTGTTTTATTAATATTTATCATATACTATTTTTACCAGTAAAGATATGTCTGAAAAATTATTCGGATTTTCAAATTAAGAGTGCGAGGCCAAATCAAAAGCTTTCGTATCTATATCGAGTTTGATCACAACTCATCTCTTTGGTACCACAGGCTTCAGGTTCGAATCCTGGCTGTGGCATGGATGTTTGTTAGTGTTTCGGAATCCAAGTTAAAACTGCAGGTCCCAGTCTAATTAGCCAAATTGATCGTAAAGCGACAAACCAAACCAAATCGCAACTCATTCGTTCGCCACAAATACCTTGGGTTTGAGGAGTTTTGTTTGTCTCTTTGACTATAGCTTGACTATTTAGAACTCGTAGTTTTATATACACACGCACAAACACCACACACATACAATTAGAGGAATACTTAACATATTTAAAACAGATAATTATAGATTCCTGGAAGGACTCCACTTCATAGCCGAAAACCCGAAACTCTGCTACGCGCAAGGTGCGCGAAATATGCTTCCTCTTGTCAGAAAATTTAGCCGAGTGCCGCGATGTAGAGTATAAAAGAAGCAAATATTATTACATTTTAATAAATTTAAGAAAGTAAATTTTATTATACATAAAGGAAGAAAATTAAAACTGTACAAAAACCATACTTCTGGTTTTAACTTAATTATGATAAAAAAAACATATTACCTGCAGCCAGCCGAACATCGAGCTAAGCATACTTGATTTTCATATCAATTTATACATCCGTGCCCGACGTCACGACCAATCACATGCCTTCAGCATATGACGTCGAATTCGAATGCAAAACGAAAGAGAAATTTTTGCATGATTCCAATACTTTGGCCAACACCTCTCCGGGGAGAGTCTGTAGGCTAACTAATGCGCCGGGATGCGCTGAATATATTTCTTCTCGGGATGAGAGACTGTAAATTAAACGTTTCTCAACAGAAGTACATGGTTGCGCTGTACTTCCTCTCAAAGAAGAGTCTTGAGGCCGACTGACCATTTCTCTTAAAACGTCACAGGAGCCGCTCTTGCCCGTGTGTAGGAGAAAGCATGATTACAAGTTAAATTATGGGAGTCGGCTTGTATAATAATCCACTTATCTCGCAAAAAGCATAGGTACATTTCCGTTCACCGGGTGCAAGAGATAAATCGCCAGTTATCTCTAAATATAGCGCGCTTATATTTTTTTAGCTTATAATTCTAAAGTATATTAAGTTATTTATTTTATAGAAATGAGTTATTTTATTTTCGAAATTGTTTATAGTAATGATTTGTTGCATCGTCGCCAAAACGAAGAATTTCATGTTGGCGAAATTTGTGGCTGCCATTTGGAAAAGTAAGTACTAAAACGCTTTCAGAAAGAGCGATGAGTCGTAGAAGAATTTTTCTCAGATTTTTCAGACAGAAAATACGACTCGTTCATATCCCACAGCTCGTATACAAGCCAACAACTGAACGGAAACAATGTGCGAGCTTCAGAAAGTGTTACCAGAGTTATAACCTATCGTTTTTCGCGCCTGACGCTTAAAGGCTCGTGCTCACCAAGGCGACAAGATGCAAGCGACCAAAATTTGACCTCACCGCGGTCGCCTGAAACCGGTTTGCAGTTCGCCGCGTGGAGTAGCGCAACTTTCAACTTCAAGCGGTTTTTCACTATGCGTAATGCTATTTCTGACGTTTCGCTGTGAAGGGGGCGAAAACATTTGGTCGCTTGCCTCTTGCATCTTCACGTCTCTCGCCTCGGTGGGAACGAGCCTTTACTTTGCAGCGATTTGATTGGAAAATATTCCACCGTTTTACCAGCTTGGTGACATTTTCGCCCTCTGTATTTGCGCCCACATTGTATATTTTACTTTTCAACATACAATTATTTTTTGTAAATTAGTCAATTTTTTTAAAAAAAAACTGTAACACGAAAAAAACAGGACATAATTAATTAATTCATTCAGATTATTTGGAGGCTTATTTAAAAAATTATTTTTACCAAACTTATTTTATTTTTTTTTTTTTTTAAATTTAAATTATATATGGAGTTGTAAACGTCAAAAGTAAAAATGCGAGTGCAGAATTGCATTAAACAATGTAAAATCAAATACTAAATCAATTTGTGTTTATATAATCTACCGTTATTTGAATGTTACAGGAAATATTTTTCCATTTCGATTTATAATACGGTTTCTAACTTAAGGTAAATTTGTTGATAGAAAAGTCGTATTTACGACTTATGTACGGAAATATACGGTATATTTATTTAAATAATTATTTTGCTGAGTTTAACATTATTTCATAAATTTCAAAAACATATGAGAGCAAAAACGATTCAATATTCGCAAACTTATTTATTTTACGAGAAGGAAATGGAGGAACAGCTGTTTTGTCGTGTTCGAAGGAAAAAAAAAAAAAGAACAAATTTTATTCGACGAAGGAAAAAAAAAATCTATCTATTGGAGTAATTTAATTTAAATTTCCATTTCGAAAATGTTATTTGAATAGGAAATAGGATATTACCATAATAATGCTGAACTTCCATAACACATGGATGTATAATTTTTTTTCGTGTTCGCTTTTCGGTTTAAAATAATGAGTTCCGTTTGAAAAACAAAACAATATTTGGTTTCTGAAAGCTACTGGATGGATTTTTTTGTTGTTGTTATACATTTGTTTGGCGTTTTGTTAAATGGGATTCGTATTGTTTAATAATACTTCATAACTTCTGAAGTTGTTTATAAATTGAAATAGCTGAATAAATTAAAAAAGAAGAATGAATATTTCATTTCCGTAATGAAAATGGCAACAGCTATAAAAAGTTAACAACTTTTTTTTTTGTATTCTTAATTTTGGTAAAATGGCGACATGTATGTAAGTATATTTTAATTTTCAACATATAATTATTTATAGATTAAGAAGGCGTAAGCAAGGTATAAAAATAAAAAAAAGCATAATTTCGACTTTCAAACGTGAAATTATTTGAAGACAATTTTATTTTGAAAGTTATTTTTACCAAACTTCTTTTTTTTTGTTTTTTAAGATTAAATAAGTTAAAAAATAAGATTTGTAAGAACAGATTTACAATAAACAATGTAAAAAAAATCTATGTTTATGCATAAATCGTTATTTCTAAAAACATTACTCTTGCAAAACTGGCGAAATCAAATTTGGTGATGCCATTCAAGTTAAAAAAAAGTTTTAAGTTTTATTGACGTTTAAAAAATACAATAATTTAAATTTTTATTATCAATACATCATTTGCAGTTAATAAAAATCTACCAAGAAGAATGAAACATATTATACATGTATTGTTTCATTTTCAATGAATTAAACAGTATAGATTCATTACTTACATATATATATATATATATATATATTTTTAAGTTGATCTTTATTGAAATGGAATTTGATTTTATAGGAAAATATTTTTTTTAAATAATTTTTCGTGATGTAGAATAAATAAGTGTATCGTTAAAATATGATAATAGATTTTTTTTTTTTTTCCTACGTCGGAGCGGCCGCCATATCGGTCATGAGCCCTCTGGTAGCCCAATAAAAACCAACTTGTTATAAAAGCTGCCTAGTTTGAAGTTTAGTTTGTCGTTTAGGATAATCACTTGAATCAAAGTTACTGTGGACCTGAATGGCCAAGTGTCTAGCACTCTGGCGCTTGGTGCCACAGATTTTGTGTTCGAGTCCCGGTGGTGCCAGGGTGGTTTCTACTGGTTCGGAATCCACTATAAGCTGTAGGTCCCGGTCTAATTGGATGCTGGAACGTTCTGGGGGCAGTGTTACTCACTTCCGTAGTATAACTTCAAGCTACATGCGCCTCCTTGATAAAGATAAATGAGTAACAGCAGTGTAGCTCTTGCTTATGGCATAAAGATTAACTGTCTCTGTATTGCCAGCTGCATTAGAACAACAACAACAATTTTTTTGGACCTGATGGCCGGGTGGCTCGCTCTCGGTGTGACAGTTTTCAAGTTCGAGTCCAGGCGGTGCCATGGATGGCGGTTGAGTGGCTAGCGTTCTGGCACTCGGTAGCACAGGTTTCGAGTTCGAATTGAATATGTTAATATAGTTCGAGAATTGCGTAATAGTTGACCTACAGATTATCACCCAGAGAGAAATTATATTCTGCGCAAACCTGAGTATCGGGTTTTCGGATTAGTTTGTTGGTTTATAGTTTCGGATTAAATGTTGTTAAATATTGTATGCGTCTAATTGTGTGTGTGTGTGTGTGTGTGTGTGTGTGTGTGTGTGTGTGTGGTGTTTGTGCCATGGATGTTTGTAGTGCTTCGGAATCCACTTTAAACTGTAGATCCCAGTCTAACATGATCGTAAAACGTTGTGGGACTAGTGTTACTCACGTCCGTAGCCTATCTTCAAGCTACACGTGCCCCCTGGGTAGTGCTAAATGAATAGCAGCGGTGCAGCCCTTGCTTATGGCATAAAGATGAACTATTTCTGTATTGCCAGCTGCATTAGAACAATAAGTTTAAATACGAAAGTTTTTAAACTTATAGTTTTTAAGTTCACATTAACTGAAAGGGGGATCCTTTACCATCCATTTCTTCGAAGTTTCGTCTATCTTCTAGTACATCAAATACGATCCGGATCCAGGATTACGTTCCGTTTCCCTCAAACCACCTCTGCATATCATTCATTTCGTGGGACAAAAAAAAGTAATGAAAAACATCTCTTTTAATAAAAAAAAAGCTTAATCTTCGGGCGCCGACTTTAAATCCTGCGTTTCATCTGGATTTTCGGCGTCGAGGGATCCATGTCTGCTATGCTAAGCAGAAAATTTCGAAGAAGCTTATATCAGATACTCCCCCCTTCCCTCAAAAAAAAAAAAAAAAAAAAAAAAATCCTTTAGACCAGCGCTTTTTTTTTTTTCCCCTCCCAAATAATGGTTTTTTTTCCGGCTGTATCGTGGCTCATTATATTTTGTCATCCGCTTATGTTAGCCGTTCATCATGGCCGGGTATAAAAGTCGACGACTCAAGAAAATGAGGTCTGTTCGTACTTTTGAAGTAAGTTATTATACGTCTTTTACGTTGAAGAGTCGGAAGTATGCATAAAATGCGAGAAATGAAAAGATCTTCGATTGAAATTTGATATTCATTAAATTGAGAACATGATTTTTTCTTTTTGGGGATGGTTTACAAATGGTCGCATTATATTTTGTGTGTATTTCATTTTTTTTTTTTAATTTTTTTTTTTTTTTATATAATCTCTCTATAGACTCTTGACAAATATGTGATGCTATTTTTAAAAAAAAATTAAAATAATTAAAAAAAGAAAAGTGCAGAATTATTAAGCTTTCTCCTACGCATACTGCTTGTTTTTTTTTAAAAATAATAATAATAATAATTTAAAAAAATAGCATAAACTTGTGTATCACGAGTCCATAAAGAGATTATATATATATATATATAAATATATATATATACATATAAATATATACATATATATATATATATATATAAATATACATATAAATATATACATATATATATATATATATAAATATATATATATATATATATATATATATATATATATAATAATCTCTCCAGGGATTCTTGATACATAAGTTTATGCTATATTTTTTCTTTCTTTTTTTTTTTTAATTTACTATAATTAGTAAATGAAAAAAAAAATTGCTGAAAAACTAGATACTACAAAATTCTTATATAAACAAAGTATCATGTCAGTAGTAATATGATTTTCTACACTGGCCACCTTTGGCTAAGCTTCAGTTATTGAATTTTTCTTCATTGGCACGCGGCCTGAATACGCTAGCGCTCTGGCCTTTGGTACCACAGGCTTCAGGTACGAATCCTGACGGTGGCATAGATGTTTTATTAGCGGTTCGGAATCCACCTTAAACTGTAAGTCCGGATCTAATTAGCCGAAGAGGGCACAAAATGACCGTAGAGTGACAAGAACTAACCTTCATTGGCGCAACAATCCCATGGCGGACCAAAGCCGACTGCATACTGGCAGATTTCGAGACAGGAGATGTTTTCTTTTTTATAGTTATCAAACCTTGCGTCCAACAGTCATATTAGACCGGGACCTACGGCTTACGGTGGATTTCGAACGACTACAAACATCCATTGCACATCCGAAGCACGAACACGAAACTTGTGGCATCGAGTAACTCGACCATCAGGCCCCATATTGAACTTTTAGCATCAGTTTATTGAACTTTAAGGATGTTGTTTTCATATTTCTGTATTTCGCTAGTTTTTATTGGGTTAATTAAATTTCAGCATTAGGTTAGTGAACTGTGTGAATTTTATTACTGTGATTTTGTATAGGGTTTAGCCGGGTATCATATATAGTCTATTGTATTTTATAATATAAATTATATTTTAATATTATTTTTGAAATATAAATATGGTTTCTTTTTCATTAAAATTTGCATTAAATTAGAAACCCCGGGTTTGTATAGTGATTTCCTACAAAATTGAGTGAACTTTTTATTTTTAACGAGCATTTCATTCCTAAAGATAACTTCAGCATACAGCAGCTTTTCGTCATACAAGTATGTTAGGAATCATTTATCGTAATACTACTGCAAAAGCAATTTGCTGACTGAAGAAAGAAGCAGATAACCGAATTTCTTTCCCGAGACCTTATTTAACCTCCAGCTTAATTCGTTAAAAAAACTTTTTCCCTTTTCCTTTCATCAAACATCAAAGAGAGAGAGAGGTAAAGTTTAAACAAAAGCCCTTCCAACCAAAAGAAACTTCAAACCCAACTTGATTATTTTCTACATCAAATGTTATCGTTTCCTTTCTTATAAAAAGAATAAAAAGAGCATTCTACGAGAAGAAATTGAGGCTCATAACCCAAAGAATAAACAAGCAATTATTGGTCGGGGTCTTAAACGAGTAATCCCCTCTTATACCTCTATAACTCCTGCAAACAAAATGGCAAATAATAATAACATCAACATCAACAACAGCAGAAGCAGAAAGGGATAAAAAAAAAAGGGAAAAAAAGATCCCCAAAAGAAATGGAACATTTGGTAGAGGTAAATGATACGGAAGTAATAGTTATGCTTTTGGATTGTTTCGAAAAATCGTCTGTCATTATATATCTATATATATATATTTTTTATCGTCTGATATTTTCTTAGAAGCCATTCTAAATGGGTTATCGTTCAGTAAAAAATGACTTTTGTTATGATGCATATATTTCTTCGACAACAAAAGCTTAGCATTTCAAAAAAAGAAGAAAAAAAGATTGTTCTAATTTATTTCGATCGTTTGCCATAAGCTTTTTCGAAATTATCGAAATGAGAAATGGAATAAATAAAGGGAAAAAACGTATTACAATTTTTAATCATTGGGACATCGTTGGGCTTATGTTTGTTGTTGTTTATCGAATGAAAAAAAAATATCGTCTGAAATTACCAGCATCTTCTATTCTTCTTTTATTTTAAGAAGAATAGATTTACTTTTGAATTATTCCATTATATTTTTATATACAGTGGAAGCCCTATTTGTGTAGCTAAGCCTTTTTTAAAGATATTATTTTAATGGAGTCTTAAAAATGAAAATGCTTTTACTTGGAGTTTTGGTTTCTTATATTTATGTTCAAATTGGGTTCTGAAATCTTCGAAAGTACTATTACTACAACATTTGATCTGTATGGTTTGTATATTTTCTGTTTCGCCATTTGTTGACTTTTGAAGGTATATATATCGGTCTTTAGTTTATTATTATTGTACTTTTTTCATGCGCTTTTTGTATTATATGGGCCTGATGGCCGAGTGACTAGCGCTCGGTTTCGGGTTCGATATCCGGCGGTATCATGGATGCTTATAGTGGTTCGGAATCCACTTTAAATCGTAGGCCCGTGTCTAGTAGGATCGCAGAGCATTGTGGGGGTAGTGTGACTCGCGTCTGTAGCATTTCAAGCTACACGTGCACCCTGTGTAGCGTTGGACTGACAATTCTATCCCTTGTAAAGAAAACATCTCTTGTCTCAAAATATGCCAGTAGGCGGAAGGCTATGGTTTGATTTGTCGCGTTACTGTCATTTTGTGCACACTTTAGGCTCATTAGATCGGGACCTACAGTTTAACGTGGATTCCGAATCTTTCACAAACATCCATGTCACCGCCAGGATTTGAACTTAAAGCCTATGGTACCAAAGGACAGAGCACTAGCAAATTGTCCATAAGGCCGCCAAGACGACCATGATCCAACATCGACTGTAATGTCAGGGAGTTAGTTAATTAGTTGTATTGTATATATATATATATATATATATATATATATATAATATTCAATGATCGGAGGATATGCAGTACTTTTTACCAGTGCTATGGTTATTAGTTGTCCATAAGGTATAATTCACCCACTGTGACTCCAATATATATATATATATGTTCGCGTATCTTCTTTATGCATATAAATGCGTGTATGACAGGATATAGAACAGCATGGTAAAGATCGCTCTGGGTTTCAGAATTAACGGCTGGAAACGTTGCAAGTGATGCCAAACCAAAAGTTTCCTTGTTTACTGACAAATAGACTGGAATTAAGTGGGAATTAAGTTGGGCTTGAGTAGGTAAATTTGGAATGAGCACTTCTATATACTGCCTGTGGCATGTTCACCCTAAATTTTGGACCAGCGTATATGTCCACTGTGGTGAACTCTAGATAACACTGGATCTTCTTTTACATTTGTGCGGCCTGATGGCGAATTGGTTAGAACTCTGGACTTTGATACCACAGGCCTCAGGTTGGAATCCTGGCGGTGGCGTGGTTGTTAATGGTTTGGAGTTTAAGGTTCGGGGTCCACGTTAAACTGTAGATCTAATTAGCCTCAACTGTGCACAAAATGACCGTAGCCCGACAAACAAACCATGGCCTTCCGCCTACTGGCAGATTTCGAGACAGGAGTTTTTTACGGGGTAAGGCCTTACTCCCAGTACTCTACAGTTTAAAGTGGATTACAAACCACTACAATCCATGGCACCGCTGGGGTTTGAACACGATACCTGTGGCACCGAGCGCTAGATGGGCTTGATGGCCGAGTAACTAGCACTAACACTAGATGTACTACTTAAAAAATTTTTTCTTATAAAAAAATAAAATAACGGGATTAGATTTTTATTGTTAGATCTAAGAATTGATAAGAAGAAAAAAAAACTACAGAACTTACTCGTTGCATAAGGAAAAAATAATTCTTCCAATATCAAATCTACAACGTTTTTGTTTACGAACATCAACTCATCCCCCTCTTTGCATGTTTCCAAACCTGTATTCCAAATGTAATCCGAGCTACATTCTTGACACTTGTTGCTTTTTCCATGCAAAAAGTTCCGGGATTGTAAAAGGCATTCTGCAACCTCATTCAAAAAAAGAAACAAAGAATGAAAAAGAATAAAAGTAGGAGTGGGTACATAAAGTCACGGTCTTAAACCGCGGCGAACTTCAAAGGATTCTGATCATCGTCCATCTTTTTTAGAATCATTTGACAACTGGCCCTTCGTGTTTTTTTATTCACATCCGCGGGGTTACTATTTAATTTTCTTGCAGAAAACTGGTTCCGCTGGCCAAGAGATATCTTGCAAACGAGGAGCCACGTTAACAGATGAAAAGGTTGGATTTTAATCTGATGCATACCACAGGAGGATGGTTCTTCCTTTTTCCCTTCGCATAGTTTTACAAATTTGTAATTACTTGGGTAGACTTTTATCTATATCATGCTTCGGGAGGAAAGATAAATAATCCTTTCTTCAGCGTGTGATATTCAGTGAATGTTAAAGTTCATTTGATGTAGGGAAAAAAAAAGAATGGGACATGTAGGAATGTAATTCGAATTGAAATATGTGTGTGGAATATTTTTTGTGCGTGAGTAGCGCATACATACACGTATACACACACAATAAAATTGAATTTCAAACTGTTGTTCTTTTTAAAATTAACAATACAGAAAGATAAGTAACACTTCACTGATAATGGTGCTATCTCTACATGGAGTATTTACCTTGTTATCCTTTTTGTATAAAATTCCCTTATTATATGTTGTAATTATTTCACATATGTGTAATTTTTTTTTCCTAATTCAGCTGGCAAAGGCTTAGAAGTTGTCTTCGATGCCTTAAGGCAAGCGCTGCCCCGACGTTACTTAATTAGCACTACCCAGGCGGCGCGTGTAACTTGAAGATAAGCTACGGAATCCGCAGTAACACTGCCCCCCCCCCAACTCACTACGATCCTGTTAGACCGGTACCTACAGTTTTTAAAGTGGATTCCGAACCACTACAGACATCTATGGCACCGCCGTGAGTCGAACCTGAAACCTGTGGTATCGAGCGTGTTTACAACAAAGCCGCCAGTGGATTGAACTTCCGTCCTAACCCTCACCAGCAGCGCACATTACCAGTGAGCCACGAGTCGGACTTTTTACATACATTGATGTATAAATCAATAAAAATAATAAGCGGTCTGGCGTTTTGTGCCACAGGCCTCGTGTTCGAGTCCCGGCGGTGCCATGGGTGTTTGTAGTGGTTGAGAATCCACTTTAAATCGTCAGTCCCGGTCTAATATGACCGTTGGGCATAGTGCTGAAAACTATACCCCGTAAAAAGATAGTATTTCCTACCTCGAAAGTTACCAATAGACAGACGGCGTTGGCCCACCATGAGGTTGTTACGCCGATGATGATGATGATTATAAACCTCATAATTCTTTATAATTCAAAAGAAAAATTTAGATTTTTTGTTATCTTTACTGAAATAAAAACAAAATATAAACTTTTATCAGAGACAATACACGCAAAATAATAATTAAATCTTTTTATTGGAATCCTAAAAAAAAGTGAAGATTAAAAACTGCTTAGAAATATTCATTTATTTATTTATTTATTTTTTTAAGTTTACGTGACTATAATAGATTTCTTGTCTTCATTAACATAATCACTTCTCCAATTAAAACCTCACTTCTTTCCCCCGACACCTGAGCTATTGGAAAAAAGCTTTTTCAAGTTGATGAAAATTCTTACAAAACCTCTCCGGTACCCACGAAATCCTCTCCAAAAACCTCTCCTTTTCCTTCTTAGGGGCTTTAATTACAACCGGCCATAACGTAACACCCAAAACCACCGAATAAACACTACTCATAATTACGTTTCCGCTACCGTCATAACTATAAACCACCCGAAACTTATTTAAGAAAACCGAGTAAGTATTGATTTTCCTCTCGCTGCAGTTTGTATGTCTCAAGACGCCTGAATAGTCGCTCATTAAACGAAGGACACAACAGAAAACGCTCTTCAATCTGAGGACTCGGATTCCGGGCTGGCTCTTCAGGTTTTAATTAGACGCGGTTGTGTGTGTAGGATGAGGTTTTTATTTAGGGTCTCAGAAGGACACTTTTGTGTGTTGGAGCGAGTTGTGCTGGTTGTGTTGTATCAAGTTTTCCCGAAGAGAATTCGTGAAGATGCAAGTTTGTGTAATTTAATACGTTTATGGAGTGCTGTGATGCGAAGTTTTATTCAATTATGGTATATATTTTTTAAAAAAATGGAATAAACGAAGTTTTTGAACACTATTCAGAACCATAATAGTATTTTGCCAAACTTATGAATTAATACAGATATTTTTTTTTTATAATTTTACAAATAAAGTAATGAAAGAAAACTTATTTTAAAAGTAATTATTATTTATATAATTTAATACGTGTATGGAGTGCTGTGAATATGCGAAGTTTTATTCAATTACGGTATCTATTTTTTAAAAAAATGGGATGAACGAAGTTTTTATCGAAATATTATTACGGTTCTGAATAGTGCTCATATCGATGTATCGATTGTATCGATGAGTGCTTGTATCGATTCGGACTGTTCGGTGATCTGGTTTATTTTCTATATTATAAAACTAACGATTTAATTATTCAAATGTCAGTATCTATGTCTCAGTTATATCATATTATACATAAATTTTATGCATTTTATTTTGAATGCCTTTTTTGGATGGCACCACCGTTTTTTCATACGTGACACCATATCGAAATGGATTAAATATAGTGGTCCTCAAACTGTTTGGGCACGGAGAAGTTGAGAAGCGGAAAAAAAAAAAAATAAATAAAACCAATCTTCCTTACAAAAGTTTTTCAAAAATTTTTATATCAGACAAGATAAAAATTCTTTAAAAAATTGAGAACAATTATATTAACTGGTTCAATGGAACACTCAAGTGCCCTCCATCCCTTGCATTTTAAAATATTAATGACAGAAGATGATAAATCTTTAATCTGTCCTTTCTATCAACAATGACGCTGTAATTCTGTCTTTAAACTTCCCAGTTCGATGAAGAGGCCAAGTAAAATAAAGATCCATCCTCTGGGTCCTCACCTTAAACTTCATCCAATCATACGTCATCCTTCCCCCCAAACCCATTCGGGCATTATGCATGAGCTTCCGATAAGAAAAGAAAGAAAAAAAATGTCTGTATCCTCGCCTCGACCTTATTAAATCAGCAGAGCAACGGAAATCACGAAGCCCCCTCTGGTTTTCAACGGACCCTACTTAAGTGGCCTGCAGTTTTCCTAAACGAACTCCCGCGGACACGACACTTTTTAATGAGCATTGTTGCAGGTAGCGTGTTTGTTGCATTGCCCTGCTACGATGTTGCATGTTTTTTGCTTATTTACGACTTCCTCTACCAAACGCCAGGGATGGACGTTTGTTTGGCATGAGAGCTATTAATCAGTTGGCGTGTCAGTTAGATGCCTGGGTGAATTAGAGCGGAATGAATGTGAAGTGGAATACTTCTTGTACAGTTTTAAAGCAATTAAATGTGTACATATGAGTTTTCTTCAGACCTGTACGCATAGGTACTAAATTTTTGTTTGTGTTGTGCTTGTCTTAATATGAGGCCTTTCGTTAGTTTTAAAGATATTGTAACGTCTCAGCATATTCTATACTAGACCTACAACGGCTTCAAGAAAAGGACCACTTTCAGGTTCATGGAAACACTTAAAAATTAACACTTAAATTAAACACTTAACACTTAAATTTTTATGTACACGCAATTATATATTTTGTAACTCTATTTATTACAATTTATTATTTACAAAAAATGAAAAATAGAGCATTAAATTTGATTCGCACATGCAGTTCAATCCGAGAACTGAGATTTTCAGATTTTTAGTCTACGACAAACCCCAAACACGTGGTCTGCGGCAGACTTTAATTATCACACGGCGCCGCAACGGGCTCACTTTGGAAACATGCGGATACTCCGACCTGTTCTGTCACTTCAGAGAAAAGAGAAAAACAACACTCTTCGTCGACTCGTCGCAGAACTCTCTTTTTCTTCTTCAAAAACCTCCCTTTAAGACAATCCGTCAAGACGGATGTGTTTGTTTCCCTCACTTCTCATTGGGATAAACATTTTCTCAGTTCATGGCCTATCAATCACGATGCAACAACTCATGGTCTAGTCCATATACACAATCATATACGTCATACACACAATCGCTAATTTCATCTGGTCTCATTATCCATGTCATTGAATGTCTGCTATCAGGTTTGAAAGACAGGTTGTTCTCATTAGTACAAAACACTAATTGCATGTAATATAATTACTCACAACACTGCTTATCTTCTGTCAGATTTGAGTGATAGGTTATTACTTGTTTAAGAACATACATGGCTGTCTCCTGGAACAAAATGCTACGTAGGCCTCGGGACTTTCACCCAAGAGGAAGTACAGCGCAACGTGCATTCATGCTGCGAAATGCTTATAGTCTCTTATTCCGAGAGAAAATATATTTAGCCTCATCCCTGCATAACAGTTAGCCTAACTCGAAGATGAAGTATATTTTGCGCTTCCCGCGCTTAACTGAGTATCGGGTTTTCTGCTTAGAAGTGGAATCCTTCCTCGAATCTTTAATTACATGTCTTTAAATGTCTTACATAATTGTGTGTGGTGTTTATGCGTGTGTAAATAAAGCTGTGCCTCAAGTAACTCAACCCAACCACACCCGGTTACGATTTTGTTGCCCAACCTGCACAACTACACTAGTGCCTTGAATCTGTAAAAGATCACCGTACGATAACTTTCTCAATGACGATCATCAATTGGTTACCAATATTAATTTTATATTAGTTTACTTTAAAAAATAGCCATTTTTTAATATTGCCAAATGATGAAACATTTTCCTGAATAAAAAATGTATAGTAATTTTTATATATCTTAAAAAATAATTAAAACCGCAGGTTTATTCATGTATAAAAGAAGTAATTCCTTAAAAATAATTTAAAATTAAAATCTCTTTGTATAGTATGAGTATAGATGATTGGTTATAGGTGTTGTTTGTAAAAATTGTATGCATTTTAGATTTGTTTCCTAGAATCATTAGTGGCAAACGTTTGCAATTTTTTGCTGTTGTCATTTTGTCTCGTTCATTTCATATAATGTTTTTAAATTTATTGTTTATTTGAATAAATGTGTCTTGTAACACACATTGCGAATACCATAAATATTTACTGCTTTTCCTTTAAAGCTTCGTATAAAACGCCGCTAAAGCAGAAGGGAAAAAATGAGTACCAATTTCCATCTATTACTTAACTTCCAATTTCCGAAAAATCCCTTTTTATGCTTGTCACAGAATCCCCAAATATCTTCCTTCCGCCAGCAACTGGAAGTTTTCATTACTCTTTATCAATTGCAAGTCTTGACTTGCCCTTCTTTTCTCATCATGGTCGAATCTGCAGAAAACAACACTGACATATACGCCCAAACATAAAAAAAAAGAAGAAAAAACACACACAGACCAGAAGACACTAAACTGTTGTGGGGAAAAGTTGCCATAGAAAACTTCCCTCCAATGTCTTTTTTAGCCTTGTTGTGGATGGGGAAAAAAAAAAAAGAATAAAACAACCAATAATAAAGAAGATCCGTGCGTCCATTAGCCGGATTGGACGCGGATCAAGTACATTTAGGGAATAGAGTTTAGCTGGATTTTCTTTTCAAGTATCTTCTGTGCTGTTGGCTCGCCTTTCATTCATTCTTGGGTTACGTGTGGGGATGACAATGCCTATATTCCTGCAGGGGTATCATCGTGGTAAGTAAACTCCGCAATGGATGCTTCTTTCCTGTGCGGTGGAGGGGAAAAAAAAGGGACTTTGAAATGGCAGATGTGGAGTGGGATCGTTTTTCACGGGGTGGGTGGGGGATGATGGAAATGGGCTGCTGTGGCGAGGAATATTGATACGAGTGTAGTTGTTTTTCCGGCAGTAAGCGTGTTTAGGTTGAGTACGCACTTTTACATGGAAGGGGGGAAGGTCAATTTTCCGTCTAAAATATATCATTAAATTTTAACACTCACACTTTAATATACGACGTGGGGAAACAAATAAATCATAAATGATTAAATCAAATGTTTCAAAAATAAAATCATAAGTAAAAGGTTATTTATCCTTCTTCTTCATTGGCGCGCGGCCTGATGGTCAAATGCCATATATAACGCATTATATATACACTGTCCAGTCACATTAATGTGACTACCTGTCAAAGGCCAGAATAACCACCTTTGGCAGAGCGGACCTCTGCGAGACGTGCAGGAAGTGAGTCAATTAGGTTTCTGAAGGTGTTCACTGAGATGTTGAGCCATGCCGACTCCAGTGCCGTGGCCAGCTGCGCTAGATTACGCGGTTGAGGATCCATGGCACGAACAACCCGATCGAGGTGGTCCCACAGATTCCCGATTGGGTTTAAATCCGGTGAGTTTGCTGGACAGGGGAGTACGGTAAACTCATCCTGGTGCTCTTGGAACCACGCACATACACTGCGAGCTGTATGACACCTGCTGGTAGATGCCATCATTCTGAGGAAAAATTAATTCGCATATAGGGGTGGACATGGTCCGCAAGGACAGATGCCTAATTATGCTGATCCATCGTGTCCTATATATATATATATATATGTATATATATATACTTGTAAATGAGAACACAATTTTTACAAACTTAAAATGACTCTCTTCTTGAAGTCGTTATAGGTCTAGTATAGGTATAGGCGAAGTCGTTATAGGTCTAGTATAGGTATAGGCCGAAACGTTACAATACTTAAGATTTATTTTATGAATTTTCGTCTTGCACTAAGACTTTTCTTGCAATGTTGTGCATTTTATTGCTTAAAAAAATCAACATACTTTTAAAAATATTTTTGTTTTTCACTTTCCATGATGTTTCTTTGAAATTATTGAATTAATTAATTTAAAATAAAATCAACATAATAGTTAAAATATTTTGGTTATATTTTTCACTTTCCATGGTGTTTCTTTGGAATTATTAGTGAATTAATTAATTAATTTTAAATAAAATCAACATAATAGTTAAAATATTTTGGTTATATTTTTCACTTTCCATGGTTTTTCTTTGGAATTATTATTGAATTAATTAATTAATTTTAAACAAAACAATAGTAATTAAAATATTTTGGTCATATTTTTCACTTTCCATAGTGTTTCTTTGGAATTAGTATTGAATTAATTAATTAATTTTAAATAAAACAACATAGTAATTAAAATATTTTGATTATATTTTTCACTTTCCACGATGTTTCTTTGGAATCATTATTAAAATTAATTAATTAATCTGTTGCTTATGATGCTATTTTCGTATAACATATTTCTATAATAGTTTTATAAAATTATCCATAATTGTGAAATTTTATTTAGAACTTTCTAACAAAAAAAAGGAAGTATCAT
>BPLQ01001181.1:70667-80920 GCA_021605075.1 Caerostris darwini
GGCAATTCTGGATATTGACTGAAAGCAACAAATAGGATTCGCATTCCAATCTTTTTTTTTTTTTTACTTTTCTCGCCATTTTTATTCCTTTTGCCGTTCCAACTTCGTTTTTTTTCTGTGACGCCCGTAAGAAATTTCCGTTTATAGAAAGTGGGGTTCCATCCTTAATGGCACAACAAGAACATTGCCGGTGGATGGTTGGTAACTTTATTTTTGTAAATGTAGTTTATTTTAGAAATATATTCAGCTTCGAAAGTGTCGTTCTTTTGCACCTGGAAGTTTCCGCCATTTTGATTCTCGTGCAAGTGCTGGAGAATAAAATTGTTTCTCTGACTCCTGCTCCCAGGCATTATTATTTTTGTGACTTTTTCGTTTTTTATTTGTGAGAATGTTTTATTATTATTCCTTCTAGAAGTATTTTTTTTTTTTTTTTTTTGTTTAGAAAGGGTTTAAGGGGCCTTTTTGAAATTTTTATTTCATAAGGCACCTAAAGGTGAAGTTTGTTTTAGAAATGTAGTTAAATACTAGCAGATTTAGATTTTTTTTTTATTTTACAATGCCGCAAGCATTCTTATAAAAAATTCATATTTTCCAGATATTCATCTGGGAACTTTTCATTTTTACATCTCAATATTTTGAATTTCATTTTTATTGCAGTTGTAAAATTTGATTCCTATTTGAGCATTTATTTTTGACAACTGAAATTTTTTTTAAAAATGTGTTAGGTAATTCTTACTAATAAGTATTTGTCATTTAAATGTAAGGAAATGAAATTGAATGAAATTTTTTAAAATAAAAGTATGTGAGATATATCTGGGATATATCGGTACCCGATGGCCAAGTGACTAGCTCTCTGGCCTATGGTACCACAATTCGAATGGTTCGAATTCTGGCAAATGCATGGATATTTTGATAGTGGTTTGAAATGTCACGTTAAAATGCAGGTCCCAGTCTAGTTAGTCTAAAGGTTCTGGCCTTTGGTACCACAGGCCTGGGGCCTGATGGGAGTTACTAGCGCTCTGGCGCTGAGTACCACAAGTTTCGGGTTCGAATTCCGGTGGTGACATGGATATTTGTAGCGGTTCGGAATCTAAGCTTTGTAGTTTAAGCCGTAAGTCCCGGTCTCATATGACCGTAGAGCATCACGGAATCCATTTCACGGAGCAGACTTCTCACCCACATCCCAAACTGTAAATCTTTAGGCACAGTGATGTGGGTGTGGTGTGGTGTAGTAGTACCACGGGCTTTAGGTTCGAATCCTGGCAATGTTATGGATGTTTTGTAAGTGATTCGAAATCACGTTAGACTGGAGATCCCAGTTTAATTAGCCTAATGTGTGCAAAAAAGAAAAAAAAAATGACCGTAGAACGATAAACCAAAGTAAACCTTGACTCAGATACCCTACACTATCCATTAGGCCGCTCAGGCCTAAATTTTTCAAAGTAAAATTTATTAAATAATTACCAAAACTAGGCATTATATTTTGTTTCATATTTCTTGATTTGAATCAGTTAGAAAATATTTTCCATAATATGTGATTGCTTACTTTACTTACTTAGTATATTTTCGTATTTTTCGAGCGAAAGTGTATTGGGTGCGTTTATTCGGCTTTTCCGGAATTGCATCGTCCTGCCGAAACTCTTTTCTTTCCGCGTCCCAGGACAGGGCGGCGACGGCAATTTCCATCTTCTGCAACGGAGCGAAGAAGAGAGACGATGATAAATTATCTTGGGTATCTTTGTTATCGGATGTAGGGAGTGTGTCTTCTTTATCTCGTCCCGATCCCGCGGGGGCTATTGCCGGAAAGATTACTAAACCTTTGCGGGATGCAGCCTCCATTCGATAGCGGAATGTTGCGGCTTTGCTTTCTCTCATTGTACTGGATTTGGGGTTGTTTTTGGCTTGGCTTTCTTCTGTCTTGGCTTGTAAATTCGATTCGATAGTAAAATGTTTTCTCATTGTACTGGTTTTGGGGAATGGCTTATGGTTGGTTTGCTTTATCTTATAAATTCGATTCGATAATAAAATGTTGCAAATTTGTTGTATGATTGTGCTAGTTTTGGATAGTCGAAGAATGTTATTTTTTTATGATAAAAAAAGTTTTTCGTCGAAGAATGTTTCTAATATACTACTATAAATTCGATTCGATAGTAAAATGTCGCGGATTTTTTTTTTAATTTTTTTTTTTTAAACTCATTGTACTGGTTTTCTGGAATGGCTTTTCGTTGTTTTTCTTTGGTTTGGTTTTAGTTTAACTTTATAAACTCAATTCGATAATAAAATGTTGCAAATTTGTTATGTTAGTGCTAGTTTTCGATATTTGTGGAATGGATTTTGGTTCGACATACTATAAATTCGATCCGATAGTAAAAATAGCGCGTTTGTTTTCTGATTGCACTGCTTTTGGGTTATTTGGCTTGGCTTGTAAATTCGATTCGATAGTAAAATGTTAAAGGGTTTTTTTATCCATTATACTGGTTTCGAAGAATGGGTTTTTGTTTGGTTTCGGTTTATCTTTATAAATTCGATTCGATAATAAAATGTCGCAAATATATGGTTCTGCTAGTTTTGGATGTTTTAGGAATTGCTTTTGGTTTGACATACTACTTAAAATTCGATTCGATAGTAAAATGTTGCGGGTTTGCTTTCTGATCATACTGGTTTTGGGTTGTTTGACTTGACTTTTTGGCTTGGCTTTTAAATTCGATTCGATAGCAAAATGTATTCTCATTGTACTGGTTTTGGGGAATGGCTTATGATTGGTTGTTTTTGGTTTATATTGTAAATTCGTTTCGATAATAAAATGTTGCAAATTTGTTACATGTTTGGGATAGTTGAGAAATTGTTTTTGGTTTGATATATTACTATAAATTCGATTCTATAGTAAAATGTTGCACATTTGTTATAGGATTATGCTAGTTTTGGATAATTGAGGAACAGTTTTTTTTTTGGATTGACATACTACTATAAAATCTATTTGATGGTAAAATGTTGCAAATTTGTTATAGGATTGTGCTAGTTTGGGATAATTGAGCAATAGTTTTAGTTTGACATACCACTATAAATTCGATTCGATTGTAAAATGTTATGGCTTTGTTTTATAATTTTATTATATTTGAGTTTCAGAGGAATTTGTTTTGTTTTATTCGTATCGCATCGTCATGCATCTTATTATTTAATATGCGTTTTTTAATTGACGTTGTTAATTATTAATTGGCTGTTTGACTTTACTTTGGCTTGGCTTGTAAATTCGATTCCATAATAAACTATTGCGGATTTATTTTTTTTTCTCATTGTACTGGTTTTGAAGAATGGCTTTTATTTATTTGATTTTGGTTTATCGTATAAATTCGATTCCATAATAAAATGTTACAAATTAGTTATATGATTGTGATAGTTTTGGTTTTTTAAGAAATGGCTTTTGGTTTTACATACTACTATAAATTCGATTCGATAGTAAAATGTTGTAGGTTCGTTTTATGATTGTATTAGTTTTGAGTGTCAGAGAAATTTTTTTTATATTTGACTTATTAGTGTATGCTTATTAATGCTCACGACCCTAACCAGTAAAACGTCTCCTGTCTCGAAATCTGCCAGTAGGCAGACAGCCTTGGTCCACTATGGAGCTATTGCGCCAATGAAGACGAATAACAAAATTTTTATCTAGTCATACTTTTTCCATTGGCATTAATGTCTGTATAAATCCTTTGCGTAAATTTTTCTGAAATGTATAAAGATTACTCGTTGCTTTTAAATTTAGAAATTTCAAAATGGTGAAAATTTAATGAATGCCTAAATTATGGCATAAGAATCACTAAACTTACAATTCCTTAAATAAGTTACGGGGAAAAAAATTAGTTATATTGTTTTAAAATTTAAAAGCGTCTTTTAAATATTTATTAAAATTTGAAGTAATCTTAAGTCTAAAGAAAATCTTAAACTCAAATTCAACTACACAATTTTTCAAACGCTCTTTCAATTTTCTCTAAAAATACTGTTCAAATTCTTAATACTTCTCTCTCTCTCCTCTCATAACTCTTCTCTTTGATTGAAGTCAAACGCATATCATTTCGATTTTCGTTCTATATTACATAAATGTTCCCTTTGATTCGCGGAACTTCCTTCACACATGCGATCTGCAGTTCTCTAACCTAATCAATGGAGCGAGTTCTAAAACCTAATTTTATCCCCGGCTAATTGCTTGTAAAATTACTCCCCCTCCCGCCCACTTCCTCACCCCTTCCATTTTTAATTGAATCAACTTCCTCTGCAATGCAAATATCCTTTGCGCTGTGCAAACTTCGGAAGTAACATAAAAGCCTTGGGGGATGCAAGGCATAAACGCGGGGTTTGTTTATCTAAAAGGGAGCTTTATTTGTGAGATAAAAGCCTTGCTGGTTTGCTGCGTACATGTGAAATGGATCTCGCATGGCGTCAACTACATGGCATTGGCGAGCATTTTTATCGCCAATTTCGAAGTTCTGACAGGCCAGTCTGCAGTTTTAATTATGCGAGGTGTGTTGTGACATTAAATTTGCCGTACCCTGTGGACTGTTAATGTATCTTGTTCATATACCAAGAGAAGTGATTTAACTGTATTGATACACATATCGATCGTATAACGGTCCGTTGTGTAACGTAATTTATTTGACTGCCTACAGGATATGATGTGGATTACCTTTTCTTTATCTTAAGATGTTTAAATATAATATTTTAGATATAATTCATTGTAGCGTAGGTGTCGATTTAGTTGCGTCAAGACAAAAAAAAAATTACTTACATACGTGACGTAATACTACTGCGCCCAAAAAGTAAAACTAATTTTCAATTTAAATTTCCCGCGCATATGGAATTTCAATTTTTTTTTCTTATTTAGATTGCTGGCACCGTCCTTGACATCTGTGGGAAATTTCACGTCAAAATATTCGTTAGTGTTTGAGTTATGCTTGGCTTTGTGAGACGCTAAAACTGATTCCGGCGATTTTTGAAATGTCTGAATTAATTGAGCAAAGAACTTGCATTAAATTTTGTTTGCGGAAACGTATAAAATGTTGCAGAAGGCATTCGGTGAGCATTCCTATATTGGAAAGAAATGTTTAGAAGTGGTATAAACAGTTCAAAGAAGGCAGAGAACGCGTTGAAGACGAAGAACCCTCTGGTCGACTATCAACCTCAACCGACGAAGCTCACGTCCAAAATAATAAAGATTTGGCACTTGCAAACCGTCGATTTACAATTAGAGGCCTTACTGATGTTGTTGGGATTTCAAAAGGATCGGCCAATACCATTTTAAAAGAGGTTTTGGGCCTCAAACGCTTCAAATCACGAATAGTACCGAAAACACTGAATAATTTTTTGGAAAACATCGTAGCGTTGAAGTGTGTAAAACAATGTTTTCTGACTATCGGGACAAGTTAAAATGCATCATAACTAGAGATAAGACTTGGATTTATCCTTACGACCCGGAGAAGTATATTTCGAGCTTCCTGCGCTCAGCTGAGTTTCGGGTTTTTGACTTAGAAGTGGAGTCTTTCCGCAAATTTCTAATTATCTGTCTTTAAATGTGTTAAGTAGTGTACGCCTCTAATTGTTTGAGCGTGTGTAAATAAAGTTGTGAGTTCTCAAACGCGTGTTTCAACCCAACCACACCCAGTTACAATCCAGCTGCACAACATTACAAAAAAAAAATTATTTTCCATTACCATTTATAAAATAAAGTATGTTTGTTCTTAAAAAGTATGTTCTTAAAAGTGTGTAAAGTATTGTTCTTAAAGTATGTACATTCCATCTTAAATTATTAATATTTATTATTCCTTTTTCTTCTATTTTTGCCACATCTTGCGTAAACTAATGCCATTACTTAACTCATCAAAAAAAACAAAATCCATCTACATTCTCATTCTTAGAACTCCGTATTAAGTATTTGCGTAAAATAACCGCATTCCATAAGTTACAAACTTTATTTAGATTGCGTAGAATAAACATGTTTATTTTCCAAACGCGTAAAACAACACTTCCAATAAAATCCAATTTCTAAAAATAACATTCCCTAAAAAGAGAGAGAGCTAAATATCTTTTTACTCCAAACTTGACGTTTTAAGTATCATGGCGACAGCAAAAGCTTGTCTATTTTAAACACGTTATAAATGTCTTTCACTGACATCAAAATTTATGATTTATTCATATTAGAAAAGAGAAAGAAGAAGAAAAAAAATGCAACTTATCGGCATAAATTTGACTAACGAAAGGCACAGATGCCTCCTACGATTCGTATGCGATGAAATGCATTTATCATGGGCAACTGGGAGTCATTTATAATTCTCTGAATAATAACCCAAGCTGCTGAATTACGAAGATTTATTATTGTGTGTTTGGGGGGAATATCAATGGATTTGGGCTCCTGTAAATCTGGACTGTAAATGAATGCGGGAGATTCCATTGCCTGTAAATTTCTGTACTGGATTAAACCGGATTACGTTACGCCTGCTTTATAGCGTTAATGCCGCTTCGGCGTGAAGAGTGATTAATCATGTCGGATTATAGTCCGTTAATCACTTGGCTTTGCACGTGCTGAATGTGATTAAAAACTAATTCGGGGGTAATGATTATAAACTAGCAGATTGCGGATGTTTCCTGGTTGGGGCATGAATTATTGACTTTTAATTAATCCGGTTTCTGCAAGGTTGGGTTTTAAAAAAAATATTGATAAATTATGATGAAATGAGAGCTCTTCAAGTATTTGTGAAGTTTCATTAGGACATTGGTACCCGAACTTTGTACGTTTTCGTCTTTTTACAGTAAGAGCAAAATTTTGACACGTCTTCCTTCCATATTTTACAGTATTTAATATCTTATAGTTGCAATGAAAAAAAATTTGAAGCATCACAATGATCTTTTTTCTCCCTTTATCTGAAAATTAAAATATTCGAGGTATTTCTTTATTAGTGCGCCCTGATGGCCAATTGTCTTGTGCTCTGGTCTTTAGTACCACAGGCTTCAAGTTCGAATTCAGGCGGTGGCATGGATGTTAGTGAGTGGTTCGGAATCCACGTGAAACTGTAGGTCCCGGTCTAATCAGCCCAAAGTGTGCACAAAATGATCGTAGAGCGACAAACCAAATCAAATTTCTTTATTAGTTGCAACTAATTTAGTAATTGTGAAGTTCATAAAATTAAAGCGTGTATTCATTAAAAAGTTCTTCCATGTTATTTTTTCAAGTGTTTCATTTATTTAAATTATTTCATTTCTATTTGTTGAAACTTATCCAGCTCTCCCAGTTAAGAAATCATTGCATTATCAATTAATTTATTTTGCATTTTGTTAGGATTAATATAATATATATTTTCTCAAGGTAATATGCATGTTACATTTATCCTAAATTTAGCAATTATTCTTTTTTTGTTTTTGTGTTGGTAATTTACTAGTTTTGCAAAATATTTCAAAATATTGCAGAATTTTTTTTTCTTAGTGGAAATAACATCGAAGTCACAGCAACAATAACTTTGGCCTCCTATCCTGTATGCAATTGTATTAAAGCATGTTAAATATAATAAATGTTTTTTTTAAATTTAATAACAGCATATAATTAGGGATTGCAATATCGGACCAAAATTTCAATACCGGTATTCGATATTTTTTAGTTCTTAATATCGGGACACCGGTTTTAATACCGGTAGTATAAATGTTATTGGTGCTGTCATTTTACTTATAATTTCATCCAAATTATCTTTTTATTCAAAATTATCTAAAATCCGTGATGGCTTGAGCTTAGAAACTGTGCTTAAGTTTGTATCTTCATCACAATTAGATTCTTTCCTCCTTAACAAATTTGTATCATGTTTCGTTCTTAAATGTGTATGGAGTCCGCTTGTACTTCCTCCATTACTTAAATAACATATTTTTTTACATTGTGCCACCATATTCTTTTCATCATATAAATAAGGAAACCAAACCGAAGTATTATCAACTGATTTTTTATGTTCTTTAAAGTTATTCTTATTCATTATTATGGGGTATTATTTATGAGTATATATATATATATATATATATATATATATATATATAATAAACCTGAAAAAATATTTTGAACTCTAAAAGTATGATATGCGAATACAATGAGAATAACAAACTCACCAATTTAAAAAAATAACGAAATATTACACACTTTCTTCACAACTACAACCTTATTTTCGCAGATAAGAATTTCTACTTTTCATATAAGAATTCACAGATAAGAATTCTAAATTTCTAGTAAATACCGAAAAAACGGTATTTAAATTTCTGAATACCGGTATTACAAAATTGTACGAATGGCTCAAAATACCGGTATTCAGTATACCGGTATTTTGCGAGACTCATTTGCGAGACTTTTTTTTCCTCTTATTGTTGGTTCCAAAACATTTTTGGGTTTTATTCGAGTACAAATTATGGCCGAATATAGATGTATTCGTCTTTGAAGACGTAATGGTGTTAGTTAAATTCTGCTTAATCTGCAACTGGGAAACTTTCACGAAACTAGAATTTTTAGCTTCCGAAAAATGATAAACATAAGACGAATATGATTATTGAAATGTTAGAATTGAGAAGAGACGGTGACACAAACAACTTAAAGCAGACTACTAACTAACAAAACAATCACTACAACGCGAAGCCTAAACTGCAAGTCAATGTGGATTACTAACCAAAGCAATCACTACAACGCGAAGCCTAAACTACAACTCAAAGCGGATTACTAACCAAAGAAATCACTACAACGCGAAGCCTAAACTACAATTCAAAGCAGACTACAAACTAACTTCTATTTTTTTTATTTTTTATTTTTTTTTATTTTTTTTTTAACGATGGAACACTCTACGATTGCCACACATCTCGAGTAAAATTTATTTAAACATTTTTATTTTTATCTCCGCACGCGTCCTCTGTATAGTTCTAGTGCGAATTCATGGTGGATCCTGTTTATTTAAACATTTCTTTTTTCTCTCCACATGCGGTCCGCTATATATACATAGTAGTTCTCATGGATGGTGGATTCTTACTATTGTTAAAAAAAAATTTCGTGATACGGTTTTAATAAAATTAATCTTATTATTTTTCTGAAGTTGACTGTAAGTGAATATCAAAATCGAGCCCCATCTTTCAACTGACTCTTAATGTTACTGTCATTTAATGACTGTCATTAAATGGCAAGGACGCGAGTAAATATTCAATGTAATACATTAATTAATACTGATTTATAGATGTATTTTGGTCAGTAGTTTTAACGAATTTTACACTTTTTATTAATATGAGGTGTTTTTAGGATATTTTATGTAAGGTACTTATTTATTAAAAGTATCTATGGTGTACAAAAAAAAACTAATTTGGTTTTTCATTCATTTCTCAGAATACTTCAAAGAATTATTGAAGTCATCGAAGAAGGACTTCCACGAAATGTTCCTCAGGACATATGGCATGCTGTACGACAGAAATTCGTTCATTTTCAAGGACATGTTCGACGACCTTGAGAAGTACTACCTGACAGGTGGTGTGGATCTTACAGCTGCTTTGGATAGCTTCTTCGATCGCCTCTATCGAAAGATGTTCCAGGTATGCAATTTTTTTTTATATTTCCTCCTTCTGTTTGACCCATCACATTTCTTTTAGAATTAAACGAACTAAATAAATCGCCAAAATTTATACATGTACAACCTATAAATTAATATTTAGAAAGTGCTCATAGCTTCTGGGTAGAAAAAAGTTACTGATTTTTATTCAATTAAAGCCCTATTATACTTTAAATTTTCTTTTTTTGCAAATTGTTCTCTTTACAATTTTTTTAAATTTTTCCATTCATTACCAAAATGTTTCAAACATTATTTAATTATTTTCAAAATGTATCAATGCTATTAGATCATCTTGAACTTTTTCCTACGTATCATTTATTCCTCAAAGCAAAATGAAGTGAAATAAATTGCCAAACGTTTTTAAGCGATATTTAATTATTTTCAAAACATGTCAATGCTATTAATAGATCATTTGGAATTTTTTTGTATTTATCAATTATTTCTCAAAGCAAGTACTTATCAATTATTTCTCAAGTGAAATGAAATAATTTGCTAAACGTTTTTAAGCAATATTTAATTATTTTCAAAATATGTCAATGCTGTTAGATCATTTTGATCATTTTTTTGTACGTATCAAATATTTCTCAAAGTAAAATAAAGGGAAATAAATTGCCAAAATTTTTAAAACGATATTTAATTATTTTAAAATAT
>BPLQ01001181.1:108997-159318 GCA_021605075.1 Caerostris darwini
ATAGATGGCGCCAGATAAACTTTTAAAAAAATGAATGAAAATTATTTATAAAGGTCTTACTGCAACAGAGTGAAAAAAAAGTAGGACCAGACTTTTAAAAAAAAAAATTTATATTACTTGTTTTTCTTATTTTCCAAGAGTTCCTGTTCCTTTTCAGTTTATATCGTTAAACATAATTAAGAAATTCAAACATTTTAAAGTACATCTAATTATTAGAAAATTGGAAAAAACGTTGCAGAAACTACAACCGAACGATATTTAATTTGAAAGAAAGTGAAGGAAAAAAAAACAATTAAAAGGTTATTGAGAAGCCCGTGCGTAAAAGATCCTATATATCAATGTATTGAGGGAAAAGTGAACACCCGACTTTATTGTTTGACGGAATCAATTACTTGTTTGCAGTATTAACCAAACTTACTTTGTACAAAGCAATTTTGGAAGAAAAATATTTATTAGTGTGGAATTTTTTTTTTTTTATCTAATTTTACTTTTAATAATCTATAAAAATTATTAATTATAGTATACAATTTATTTTTATTGTAAATAAAGCACCTCCAATATTATCTTTTTCCTCTATTACACCGATGTGTTTGAATCCATTTAACTTGGTTGCTTACCGATTCTCCCTGTCATACATGGTTGGACAGTATATATATATATATATCATTATTTAGATTTTATATAATTTATGTAGTTTTTACGATTAAATCTCTTGCTTTATTTGCAAAGAGTTTAGTCAAATCTTTTTATGCTTAATCGTATTTTTGCATTTGCAGCTTTTCAGGCACTGCGGGAAGCCCCGGCTAGGCAAGCGCGACGCCCGCCACGAGTTGAACTTCGAGACCCTCAAGTTCGGGCACCGCGAGAATGCGGTGCGGCCTACCACAGCGGCCGGCACCAGCATCGACCGCCTCGTGCAAGGCATCCGGAAGAAGATCAAAAAGACCAAGAGCTTCTGGGTCCAGCTGTCCAAAATCATGTGCAACAATCCGCAAGTCGCTGGCCAGAGTAAGAACTTGCCCGCCGACGACTGCTGGAATGGCTTGAACAAAGCCAAGTAAGTCCTACTACTCCACTTTACCACCTTTAACACTGCCAATATATTAGGTTGGGGAAAAAGAAATCCATTATTTTTTCGATAGATGGCTGTAGTGATCGATATCACGTAAAGTATCAATTAAACAATTTCAGATTTATGCTCGTTAGAAAGGTGGCACTTCGTACTAAAATAATTCTTTTTCTGTTTTTTGTTTGGTCCATTCAGTTGGGAGTTACAGGGTGTTAAAAATGGAAGTGAACAAAGAGAAAATTCGGTACATTTTACAGTTTTTCTTTGACAAAGGCGAAAATGCAAGCCAGGCGGCTAAAATTGTGAATGGTGTTTATGGTTCCGATACTGTAACAGCCAATTATGTGCAATTTTGGTTTCGTAGATTCCGTTCAGGAATTTTTGATGTTAAAGATGCACCTCGCACAGGTAGGCCGGTCGTCGAAAATGTCGATAAAATCGGAGAAATGATCGAAGTTGACCGGCATGTTAGCAGTCGTAACATCGCCCAGGAGCTAAAAATCGACCATAAAACAGTTTTAAACCATTTACACAAAGCTGGATTCAAAAAGAAGCTCGATGTTTGGGTGCCACACCAATTAACAGAAAAAAACATGATGGATCGAATTTCCATCTGCGAAGCCTTGGCCAAACGGAATGAGATAGACCCATTTCTTAAACGGATGGTGACTGGAGATGAGAAATGGATCACATACGATAACCCTGTGCGAAAACGATCGTGGTCAAAGAGCGGTAAAGCACCTCAAACGGTGGCCAAACCAGGACTAACGGCCAGGAAGGTTCTGTTATGCATTTGGTGGGACTATAAGGGGATTATTTATTATGAGTTGCTTCCATATGGCCAAACGCTAAATTCTGATCTCTACTGTCAACAACTGGACCGTTTGAAGATAGCGATTGACCAGAAACGGCCAGAATTGGCCAACAGGAGAGGTGTCGTGTTCCACCAGGACAACGCTAGGCCACACACATCTACAGTGACTCGCCAGAAACTTCGGGAGCTTGGTTGGGAAGTTTTAATGCATCCGCCATACAGTCCGGACTTGGCACCAAGCGATTATCATCTTTTTCTTGCATTGCAAAATTTCTTTAATGATAAAAAATTGGCATCTAGGGAGGATTGTGAAAATCGACTACTAGAGTTTTTTGCAAATAGAGACCAGGACTTCTATGAGAGAGGCATTATGAAGTTACCTTTAAAATGGCAACAAATCATACAACAAAATGGTGCATATTTGACCAAAATCGGACAATCCGAAGCATGTTAAATAAAGTCCTGAAGTTCATATAAAAATAATGGATTTCTTTTTCCCCAACCTAATATATTACCAATATTTAACATTACCAATATATATTGCCAATATTTAAATTACCAATATACATATATTACCAATAATTAACATTACCAATATATGTATATTGCCAATATTTAACATTTCCTATGTATATTGCCCAAAATTTAACATTTCCAATACACATTGCTAATGTTTAGTATTGCCAAATATATATTGCTAATGTTTAATATTGCCAATATATAGCGACAATATTTAATATCTCCATTATTTAACATTTCCAATATAACCAATATTTAACATTGTTTAACATTGCCAATATATATCGCCAATATCTAACTTTACCGTTACCAAGTTATAATTTTTTAATGTTTTTATTTTCAAATTCTGAACACTTTGACCGCAAGGGATTCGTCATTAGAATAGCAGTTTCTTGAGAACCTATATTCTAGATTTGGAATTGACATTACAGTGGTAGTTCTAGAGCAATGATTCTCAAAGGGTCCGTCCTGTGGTATTCCACAGAAATTTATGTCCAGATATGGAATCCCCTTTAAACAGTAGCCTAAAGTGTGCAAAAAATGATCATACAACCAAATGACTTACAAACCAAACGGGAAAAAATAAAAGCGATTCAATATCAAATATGATTAGCATATTATCTTGTCAAAACACTACAACATGTGAAGGTCCTTATTCCAGATAATAATAATGTGGTATTTAACGATACCAACATTATGCTTCTAGCACGTTAATTTTTCAAGATTTTGGCATATCATAAATTGAGAATTTTCTATATTTTGACTTTTTCTGCATTTTTAAAGAAAATAATTGCGTATATGACTTCATTGTATTATTATAACGGTCTTTCTTAAATTTATTTGTCACCCAGTTTCTTACAAATGATTCTAATCGAGATATTGGTTTAGATACAGCGGCGACTTGATGGGCGAAGGACTGCAAAACCAGACGAGGAATCCCGAAGTGCACTTCGACGTTTCGCGCCAAAATTCCATCATCAACCAGCAAATCCTGACCCTGAAGCTCATCACTACCAAACTGACTCATGCCTACAACGGACTGGATGTCGAATGGCAAGACTCCAGTAAGTATCCCGTTATGCCTCACCCTCATTATTTTAGACGTGCAAACAAGATTGCAACCGTTAAAAAAAAAAACTCGACGGAAATTGCTTTACCTTTATTTTACTATTGCATATTGAAGTATAATTAAATAATTTTGATAGCCATCATAACCATTTCTACATATGACTTTTATTTTAATCAAAGTCATAATTTTTTTTTTTATTACCAATGGTTAGGCAAAAAGTTACATAGTGCAATAGCACTAAGAATAATAGAGCTATTAAGAATTAAGAACAAAAAGGAGACCAGAGTTATTGCCTAATGAGCGATTTTGCTTCCTAATAGAGAGTTTTTGCATACCGTACATTAGAAATGCGGTATTTTTTCTCCCTAGCGCGCATGCGCATATGAAATTGCGCATGCGTATCTGTAATAATGTTACCTATGCGCATGCGCGCTAGAGAGAAAAAAAAATACCGTATTTCTAAAGTACGGTATGCAAAAACTCTCTAATATCTTAACTTCTCGGTAAGTCCTAGCGAAGTGATTAGGCCCTAGATCCTCGGTAGGTCCTAGCACTCTGGCCTTTTGTATCACAGGCTCCAGTTCGAATCCTAGCGGTGGCATGGATGTTTATGAGTGGTTCGGAATCCACTTTAAACTGTAGGTTCCGGTCTCTTTAGCCTAAAGTGTGCACAAGATGACCGTAGAGCGACAAACCAAACCAAACCTCGGTAGGTCCATGAAGACCCCCACAGCAGAGTATATGATTCCTGTCCATTGCTTTGGACAGGGGGTAAATAGGATCGGTGAAAATACCTAAGCGGTGCTGACTGGTGGCAAGGCAATCGTGTTCCGCAAATAAGCAAAGGCTGCCACTGCTTTGCGTCTTGGTTTATCGGGAATAAGAGGAGGGCTTACCTTCTTCCTCCAATTTTTTAAGGCTATACGACTCTGAAGACCCCGCAAGAAATTAGATGCAAATAAAGGTTTTAAAAACTGTTTAATCCTCCTATAAGGAATGCGGCCTGTTGGCCAAGTGGCTAGCGCTCTGGCTATCACAGGCTTCGAATCCTGGCGGTAGCATAGATGTTTGTGAGTGGTTCGGAATCCACGTTATACTGTAGGTACCAGTCTAATTAGCCCAAAGTGTGCACAAAATGACTGTAGAGCGACAAACCAAACCAAACCAATCCAATAAGGAATGGCTGTATTATGTTGTAGAAGAAGTCCGCTTGTTCATTCCCGCAAAGACCACAATGGCCAGGCACACACTGAAGAACGACAAAAACTAACCTTCAATGTATTTGACTACTGGGTGTCTCTGAATTGATGGGCCCAAGCTTTAAGTCAAGGTAAAAATGTGCGCAAAGAAGCATTTTTTGCAAATTAATGTGGGGCAGGAAATCGAAAGTGTAGGCAGAAAAACAAGAAATGCTGAGGAAGTGAAAAAAATAAATAAATAAAAGCTTTTCATTTGCATCGTTGTGTGAAAGACTTGCTAAAAATGATTTGATATAATTAAATGCTGAAACGTCTGATCGTTAGATGCAGTGATTTGCCATGCTACACACCCATATGCTTTCCAGGAGCTGTTCTCTGTTAATGTGTGGGCTGGTATTGTAAATGATTTGCCATGTTACACGCCCATATTTTTTCCAGAGGCTGTTCTTTATTAATGTGTGGTCTGGTATTGTAAATGATTTGCCGTGCTGCACGCCCATATGCTTTCCTGAAGCTGTTCTCTGTTAATGTGTTGGTAGGTATTGTAAATTTACCATGCTACATGCTCATATGCTTTCCAGTAGCTTTTCTCTGTTAATGTACGGGCAGGTATTGTGAATGATTTGCCGTGCTACAAGCTAATATGCTTTCCTAGAGCTGTTCTCTGTTGATGTGTGGGCAGGTAATGTAAATGATTTACTTAATGGCCATACTTGCTAACATATCGTCTCAATTGCACGATATATCGTATCTTTCTAGAAGAGATATTACAGAATTATTTGATAATGTCCCAGTTGCTGTTCGAAATTTCACATAGTTTCAGCCCGTTTCTGCAATGATGTTTAAAGTCTATTGAATGTTAAGAATTACTGAAGAAAATATACCAGTGGCCAAACTCTTATTTTTGCTATACTTGTTTGTCCGAAAAGTTTATTGAATTTCATTTGGTTTTGTTCACCGTTGAATTTGATTTTGTTCTGGTAACATTGTTTATTAAATGCTTTTGAACTAAAACCTGCAAAGGTTAATTCATTCTCAAATATAAGGGTGCATTTCCATTGGCTTTGCGACGTCAAGTTTGACGACTAATTAGCGATCGATAGTGATTGACAGTAGTGATTCATTCATTCTACTGTCAATAATTCTTGATTGCTAATCTGATTCGTCAAAGTTGACGTCGCATTGCCAATGGAAATTAGGGCGATTTGCCAACGATACAAAGCTAGATATATTCTCCTGTATGTGAACTGATTTGTAATGATTTATATATATGTATAAATTATTACAAATAATATGTGTGTGTTTGAAAATTGGACCTGTTTTTCTAATATATATGTAAGATACTAAAAAAATATTAAATCCTATGTTGTATTTTTCAAAAATTGTGCATTCCTCTTGCCAAATAGTATAATTACTAATGAAAGACAATTTTTCACAATAGTTATTAAAATTTGTGTTATATATGTGAAACTGTTTGAACAGTTTCTAACTTCTTTATTTGTCAAATTGAAAAAAAACCCTTTTTTTTTCCGCCAGGTGATTGGGGTGATTCTAGTGGTAGCGGCAGTGGAAGTGGATTTGGCGAAGAAGAGCCAACTGAAGACAGTTTTAGCGACATTTACTTCTCAACTCCATCGAATCCAACCCGTTTCATTCCAGATAACAGAACTCCACCAAAAGCCTCAACTGCCTCCTCTAGATGGCAGCACAGTACAATTATTCTCATTGGTGCCACTTTTCTACTATGGAGCTTTTTTCAAAGGAAGATTTCGATATTCGACTGCTAACATTTTTTTTTTAAACATATTATGAGAATCTCAATTAAGTGCTTCCTAAAACACATAAAGAGCTGAAGTCTGCCTTCAGAATGGCAGAGACCTGTAAAGTTTCTCATAATCTTTTGTGTTACCAAAAGTTTAATGAGAATATAATAGTGGTCAGTAAATTGTAGAACTTTGTTATTTGAATCTAACGTAAAATAATTTCTTTTCTTTTATGTTTTCATAGTACAACGTGTGATCTTATCTTCCTAGTACTGCTCAATTGTGATAATTTCTTGAGCCACTGATGATCTTGGAGTTTTATTTTATACATATTTTTCTTTAAGTATTATACTTTTCAATGAAAACGTTACATGAAATCTTGTTTTAATGAGGCAACATTATTTTTATACTAGAATCTCATGGCACATACTGAAGTTTGCTTCGTGATAAAAGTGTATGTAGTGTTTCTCGAAACATTTGAGACAGTGAAAAATGTAACTTTATTACGTGAATGAAGTGTTGAGTCATTTTTTTTTTTTTTCATGCAGGTGCTTAAGTCTGTAAAAAATGTATATTTCAACTTGAATGGACTATTAAATACTATAGTGTAAATTAAATGTGTTTTGCATTATATTTATTGAATTTGTGACTTTTATTATTTTTACATTACTTAGTCATGAAATATTTTTTATCAATTATTCTATAATCTCAAATATTTCTTTATTCAAGTACAATATTAGAAAAATTAATTAATCTACCACATCAATTACACATACATTTTATGTTTAATTATAATTCTATTAATGAATTGTTATCTTATTAATATAAATAATTAAAATAAATATAAATAATTAATAATTAATAAAATATATATAAATAATAATTAAAATATAAATAATTAAAATTAAAAAAAATTGCATGCTGAATTTAATGTTGAACTTTTTAAAAATTTATTATATTATAAATTAAACATTTTTTCGATAGATAATTAATAGAATATTAGTCTCCAGAAAGCTCCATCATCCCCTCGTCACTTTTCGGTGGACTGCTTGTGGGAAATATAAGTTGTAAACAAGGCCCACTACTGTCCAAAAAAAATTAATAGAATGTGAAAAAGCAGATAAGTTAAGAATTGGAACAAAAAGATTTGAATTAGAAACATAAGTGTTATTTGTATAATTGTTATTTTGGAAGTAAAATAATTCATCTCAAAAAAGTTATAATTTAATTAAAGTCCAAATATAAACTGTATTAACTTAAAATTTTCACTATTTCATACCATGGAAATAACTTACTTTCGAAAACATTATATTTGCATAATGAGATTGCCTGAAAAGTAGACAATAAACAAAGACAAAATGAAACTAATTATCAGAGTCTTAAACAATAAATAAATACTTTAAAAAGTTAACTGTAAAAAAAAAAAAATTAACTTTTGAATTTTGATTAAATTCAAAATATTTTTTGCCCATAGTAAATCGTCTAAGGAATTATAAATATACAAAATGAATCAAATTCAAAACATTATATTTTTGTGGAACCTTTATTAAATTATTTTCATTATTTAAGGAAAAATTAATTGAATTCATGCTTAACAAGTTTTTCTTCTTCGTCTGGAATTTTTAAGGAAAACAAGATTCACTAATATATAAAAATCATTAAGCAATTACTCTTTTAAAGGAAGCTTCACAATACTTTAAAAGTTTTACATGGTTATATCCTGTTCACGATATAACCATGTAAAACATGTTTCTGATCTAAAAAATAAATGGGTATTCAAGAACTTAAAAAGTCCATTTTAACTGGGAAGTAGGCCCATTTGAACTCTTAAAAATAATAGTGCAAAAATACCTATTATTTAAACAGAACACATAGAATGCAAAATTATTTTGATGAAAATGTGGTTAAATTTATAGAATGTTTTTAAAATATTTCATACGTTTAGCATTAATTTAAAAATAAAAGAAAATGAAGTGAAATATTATGACTATAAAAGACATAAATCGAAATTTACCTACATTACTATTTTCTCATATTCAACATTTTTCAAATAAAGTGAAGAAATTATGTTTTGACATTTAAAATAGAATAATGTATGAAATAAATATATTTCATTAAGAAACAAATGAATAAAGTATATTTCTGTAATATTTGTCAAAGCCATTCTGGGGGTACGATTTATATTACTTTTACAGAGTTTCAATGACAGTAGTTAAAAGTGAAATTTATGTAAGTAATTTAATTTTAAAAATTATCTTCACTAAAATCAATTTTAATCATACATAAAAAGAAATATTTAAAAAAAAGAAGTAGCAGCTTGATGATCTTAAACATTTTAGTAAAAGAAGCTAGTTCAAATTGACTAAAAATAAAACAGGTATAGTGTGGGTGAGTTTATTTATTTTTTCTCACGAAGTATTAGATCAAGTAAACAAAAACATTTCAACTGCTACGAATAAAAGATTACAACAAATACTCACTAGATGGCGCCACGATATTATTGACTAAAATACTTATAAAAACAAATTAAGAATACACAATTTTTCTGAAGCTAAAACCTTTATTACTTTTTTTTAAAAAACAGCATATTTAATTATCATCTAGCAAAAAGTTTTAAATTAATTGCATTATTTATTTAAAGATAATTATCATTAAAAGTTAGTGGAAATACTTTCATAGATGCTATCGAAACATAACGGGTAACTGCCAACAGTTGATAAGATTTAGGGATACATTATTAAGACAAAATGTTCGATTTTGAGACAGTATTTTTCTAACAAAAAATTATGGGGATTCGTTGGTTACAAAATCAATAATTGGTTATCTTTTTTTTTGTTGTTGTTATGTAAATGTATAAAATGAAAAGAAATTGAACATCTTATTTTAATTTTTCAGTCTTAAGATATTTAAACATACAAATCAGCTTTAAAGTATGTTATTTCTTACCAGTGTTAAGCAAATATAATAACACAGTTCTTGAATAAATAATTTCGAAAAAACAATTTTGCTATTAAAATATATATATATTATAAAAGTGAAGCTTTCATTATTTTAGTTTTCAAGTGACAATTGCAAAAATACACACACAAAGGTTTTGATAAATAATATGCTAACAGATATGATCCGTGCGTGGCAGTCTACATAAAATGAAACATTTTTAAATTTTGTAAATTTTATTCGGAAACTATGTCTCACGAAAAGTGAAAATTATTGTCAGTGATGGATTTAGGCTTAGGCCCGGTCCTAGGACGGCAAATTTTTAAGGGTGCCAAAATTTGAAATCGATTTTGTTTTTTATCAACTGTAAGATCGAATTTTAATGCTTCTCTTCTTGCTTTTATAACCTCAAGATGTCAATATTTAAAGCGTAAAATTATTTTTTTAAATAATTAATCGTGTAAGTAGTTACATTTAAAATATCTAACAAATAGGTACTAAAAAAAATTTTCTTTTCTAAATTGCATATTCAGAACTAAATTCTACAAAAATTCTAAATTGTTTGTTTAATTGTTATACCATATTATTATATTACATATATATATATATATTTATTTATTTAATTCATGCCTAAATTTAATTCGAATCGATTATTACTATTCATATTATTATTATTATATATAAGGGCGTCAAACTGACTTAGGCCTAGGGCGCCATCGAATCTAAATCCGTCGCTGATTACCATTTGGCAATTTATATAGAAAATATTATTCTGAATAATTCTTTTCGATTTACTTCCCAACTTTTCACCACCTAATACTTTCGCGTTGCTGAACTCATCTCCATTGGCTTTAAAAATAAAACTGATTTTATCATTACGTTTCTAGGTATTGCAAAAGCATTTTATATCATCTCGCTCAATGGTTTAATCTAAAAAACTAATTAACTACAATTTGAATCCACATCTAATCAAAATTCTAATTTTTTTTTTAAGCGTCATAAATTTATCATATGTATTAACTACGACCGGACTCTACAGTTAAACCTATGTTAGCAGATATGAACCATCGTTTCTTCTCACCTACTTACCATTTACATGAGTAGCATACCAAAAAATGATATTTTTCTTTTATGGCAAATGATGCTACGCTCATTTCTCAATACACACGGAAAATAAATAAGATTTTATTTTATTATTATTATTTATTTATTTATTTGCAATATTTCATCTGCTTTCTTGAAAATTGGCTTAATAGTATAATAGAAAATATTAAATCAAAAACAAAAAAAAAATGTCAGAAAACTTAGACACGTAACAAAAATCAAGAAAAGAACGGTCAAAGGGCAATCAGTTTGTATAATAAAGTTCTAAAATTACCGTTCGTAATACACAAACTTACAAAATTATGCAGGAATTTTAGATACAGATAAAAATGCAGAATATAGAAATATTCATGTGATTCCAGAAATTTTCGTGTAATTTCTAATTATGATATGTTTTTACTAACATACATTTCATATTTTCATGTTAGCTTGTTTTTCTTTCTGTAATAGTACATACATATTATTAAATATATTGCAACTGATATATATTTCATCCTGAACATATTTTTATATATAATTTTGAACTATATATGAACTATAATATACATTCAATTCTACTTCTCAATTCCCTTTTGATTTTAATATTCAGGGGAGATAAAAACGATACTTTAACATTAATAATGATGTTAATTAAAATAAAAGAACCACGATTACAGTAATTGAATTTAAAAAGATCAAAATATTTTTAGCAAATAATATAATTTAGTTCATATTTAAGTAATTATTAAATTATCGAAAATTGAATTAATTTTCAATTATTAATTAGTTTTCAATTAAATTATTTGAAATTGTGTATACAAACGTATTTTCAGTCTTAAAATTTTGTCATTTCAAAATAAATAAAAATGTGACTTTAACCTATTAAATCCAAATATGTTGTGAATAATAATACTACAGGCGTGAGTAGTATTGAATAATAATATTGGATTGAGTAGTATTGAATTGAATTATTTGAAATTATGTGCAAAAATATAATTACCGTCTGATATTATATCATTTCAAAATAAATAAAAATCTGATATTTGACTCATTAAATCCAAGTATTAAAAATATGTCATGAATAATAATACCCAATGAATAAATTTTTTAAATACGTATTGAGAATCTTGCAAGTGTTAAGAAGCACGAACAGAATATAATGGCATATCGTATTCGTAATTGTTTTGCAGTTGGTTCTAAAACTAAATTATTTAAAAGAATAGTTTTACTTTTTCACGGGCCTTTGGATTTTCAAATTAGGGGAACCGGCTCTCGAAAACCAGCAAAGCCTCTTACTACTTGTGTCCAAAAAATAACACCAATTTTCAATTTAAAATTTCCGGGGCTTATGGAATTTCAATCTTTTTTTCTTTCTATTTTAGGTTGCTGGCACTATCCTTGAAATCTGTGCGAAATTTTACGTCAAAATGTTCATTAGTGTTTGAGTTACGATTGGCTTTGTGAGACGCTAAAACGGATTCCGGCGATTTTTGAAATGTCCGAATTAATTCAGCAAAGAACTTGCATTAAATTTTGTTTGCGGAAACTTATAGAATGTTGCAGAAGGCATTCGGTGAGCATTCCTATATCGGAAAGAAAATTAAATTTTTTATTCATTGACACAAATTTAAAAAATTTATTTCATATTTAATGAGTTACTTAAAAATATGAATTTTCATTTTTAATACTAGAATAATGAATAGTATTCTATGTCCTCCAAAAATCTTAGAAAAATTGGAATAAAAAAAACGGTGCGTAGGATTCGAAACTGGGTCATTGCAGGCCACAACACATTATGCTAATCAATATACTAATAAATTAAAAGTAAATATTTCAGCATCGCATAATAACTACTTTAACAATTCTTTATAGTATACAAATACAATATTTGTAAAATATTACAAAAAAAGAAACCAATGTTCCTGTTTTATTCTTTAAACCCTTCATTTAATTAAAAATGGACCAAAAATAATAATTAGAGTTTTGTAACTATTCTTCGCTTAGAATATTTATAAATTTCAATGATAGATGGCGCTACGAGAGAAATAACAAAAGGATTGGATTTTTCAGAGTCGATAAGTCTGAAAAAACTGTCCCAAGCCTCTCTATTTAAAAATAACTGCAACTATTTAAAACAACTGTTTTGAGTTAGAGCAAAATGTTTGAAATACTGTCAACATAACTCCATTAAGGAATGCCCAATACAAAGAAAATAAAAAGAAATAAAAAAAACACCAGTTTTACATTAACTGCAACGGCTTTGCCCATGCTGCTTCCTGAAGAGATTGACCCAAGTTTCGTCGATCAAGAATAACCATCAATTACCAGACCAAAAATAAACCACTTAAAATGTGCAGACCAGTTAGTCCAAACTTTTGCTTTTCTGTTGCTTTTAAAATTTAAACCCTAGTACCTGGGAAAGAATCTTCTCTACCTAATAATAATTTCTGAAAAATTCCATTATCATCTGAAAGAAGCTGTTTCACTATTTAGCTCCATCGAGGATCTAGACGAACTAATTAGGAAGTTAACTGCCACTGCACGTAAAGCTGACAGAATGCAAATCTTTATCTACCTTGCCCAGCAATCTTCCACGAGCCTAGAGCCAATGCAAAAACATTCTCAAGTGTCTACCAAAGAAGTAGATAGAGGTCGCTGCCCTACCAAGGCACTCCATTTAAAGCCACAATATACTACTGTGTCTAAAAAATAAAATCAATTTTCAATTTAAAATTCCCGTGGCTTATGGAATTTCAATTTTTTTTTTCTTCTTTTTTAAATTGCTGTCACTGTCTTTGACATCTGTGTGAAATTTGACGTCAAAATATTCATTAGTGTTTGAGTTACGCTTGGCTTGGCTTCCGGCGATTTTTGAAATGTCTGAATTCATTGAGCAAAGAGCTTGCATTAAATTTTCTTTGCGTAAACGTATAGAATGCTGCAGAAGGCATTCGATAAGCATTCCTATATCGGAAGGAAGTGTTTAGAAATGGTATAAACAATTCAAAGAAGGCAGAGAACGCATTGAAGGCGAAAAGCCCTCTGGTCGACCATCAACTTCATCCGACGAAGCTCACGTCCAAAAATTTAAAGATTTGGTGCTTGCAAACCGTCGATTTACAGTTAAAGACCTTGCTGCTGATTTGGAATTTCAAAAGGGTCGGTCAATTCCATTTTGGGTCTCAAACGCGTCAAATCTAGATTGGTACCGAAAACACAGAATGCGCCAGCTCACACTGAATTGATTCTTCGTGACTTTTTCGCCAAAAATGAAGCCCATATCGTTCCACAACTACCGTATTCACACCATGCGACTTCTGTCTATTCCCTAAACTCAAAAGACCACTCCGGGGGACACAGTTTTGAGTCGATTGAAGAAATTCAACGTGAATCGGCGTCAACTCCACAAACGTATTCTCTTATTCCCATTATTTTCCTTTTAGATGTATAATGGAGAAATCCAATTTATGAACCCTATGTAACTCTGAATCTGCTACAAATCAGTGATAAAACGTGACCTTAGATGAATTGGGCAGCAATTATAATATGTGTTAAACGATAAGTAATAATTAAATATCTTGGTAAAAAAAACTTATAATGTGATGTTTAATATTCAAATTAGATATCTTTTGATCAACATTACAAACACAATTTTCAGTTGTCGAACAGGAAAATAAAAAAAAATTATTTATTAAAATATTTTATTAATTATTTATTAATGAATAACTTTTAAAAATTATTTTTTAAATCCACGAATTCTACATTCCTCATTTTATTGTTTTAATTTCATTAAGTTATTTTTCCATGTCCATATAATGTCTAAATAGATGAAAAATGATCTTGAAGAACTTGTCTTATCCAGTGTAAACGAAAGTCATTAAAATGAAGGACATTTTAATTGTAATCACAAAATGCATCTTTAAATAATATATGTTATATTCTATATGTTAATATTCCATCAAGTTAGAAAAATGTGCGATACATTTCTATTTATTCTGTCCTTCCCAATTTTTTTCCGGTTGTACGTGTAATGGAGAAATCTAATTTATGAGCCCTATGTAGGTCTGAATCCATTACTAATCAACGGACCACAGACATATTAGACCGAGACTTACGGTTTAAAGTGAATTCCAAACCACTACAAACATCCATGGCATTACTGAATCAGTTCCTCTTACACTCTTGGCATTGGATATTTCACTTTAAGATGCTTAATACGGATCAAAACGGCAAGATTAGGAGAAAAAAAAATAATTATGTTTAAAAATACAATTAATTATGTTCTGACAATTAATTACTTTTCAGAACGAAGGAAAGTTAATGAATGTAAAATAATAAAGTTTAATTAATTTAAAATTAATTAATCAATTTTAATAGATTAATTTTAAAATTAAATTTTAAATTTTAAAATTAAATTTTACTTTTAACTAAACAAAAATCAGATTCAAGAAATTAAATTTAATTAAAAATTTTAAAAAATAATTTTTAATTTTTAATTCAAATTTAAAAATTAAAAATAATTACATTAATTAAAATTACATTTTTAATTCTTTAAACAATCAGATTCCATAAAACGATAATTAAACAATTATGCTTATAATGTATATTGTAAAAATATTTTTTCTTAAAGTTACTTCCTCTTTAGTATGTCATGATTTTATCAGTTTCGTTTTTGGAAGAACACACCTGCAAATATATCGTTTTTATTTAAACTACTATCTGGAATTCGTTATCAAGTTATAATTTTATCGATGCTTTAAAATGCTGATTCATTTAGTACGAAATTTTGTAAGAAGAAATTCAAATATTTGACCTCATGATGAACAAGTAATGAAAAAAAATTTTTTTTAACGTCAATTCCTGCTTTTTTTTCACTGTATTGCAGAAAGTCCTTTATAAATGTCATTTATTTTTTTAAGTTTACCTGCCGCCATCTATTGGTAGATGCATGCAACTTAAATCTAAAAAAAACTAAAATTAATTAATTAAATTTAATTACTGAATTAATATTTGTAAAAAACTGTATTAACATCCAGTGTCATCCACTACAAGTTGAAAAGAAATGTATTTGAACTTGAGTGGATGAATAAAAAGTATTTTATGGACGATTGAAAATTTGAACAAGATATATATATAGGGAGAGTGTGAGCTAATAGAAGGAATTGAATATGGAGTGATAAATTTGTTTTCGCTTTACGTAACAGATGAGACGTTTGTTACAGAACAACAATATGTACTGATAAATAAAACTGATATGTTCAAAGAATTTTAATTTCAGATTATCCTACGTGCAGCCATATTGAATGGTAAAGACTTATTTAAAGAAGATTTTGACATAATTTTTTCCATATTTATACTTTTAGGAATATTATCAATATAAAAATTCATTTGTCTCGTCATTTTAATCGTTTGGCCCAGGGGTGGCCAACCCAAATGATCTTGTGGGGCACTTTGGAAATGCATCATAACTCCGCGGGCCGCACATAAAATCATATATCTCCATATTAGATTTAAACCCACTATCGATATTTTTTGGAGTGAAAATTGAAACATAAAGTTATTTTTTTGTATTTACTATTATTCTTACATGTAAATATAGATAATATAATAATAATGATACTAAACGCACATTGTAAAGAAATATATAACACTAAAAAGGAAATATAAAATGTATATAAATATAAATGAAATAAAAAAAAACGAAATCGTTTCAAAATATTTATTTTACTAGTGCGATATTTGTTTTTTTCTTTCACTTAATTTTTGCAAATTGATCTCAATTTGGGTATTTGCACATCGTAATGGGTGTTACAGGTTAGTGTCCGTTATGTTTGAGCGTGTTTTGTGTTTAGTCAATTTCATTTTCGAAAAAAAAAAAAAAAAAAACGATTCTCAGGTGTAAGTTGAATCAAAAGCGCTAACAACTTCAACTGAGATTCTGGTTTGCTCTGCTATCAACAATCAACTATGCGAATCTAGGGATGGTCACTGAGATCATTTAAAGTGAAACATAGAACCTGTTATATTAGATGTTCCAAGATGCGAGCGCATCTTGCGTTCCCAGAATACAATTTAATTATTCTGCGAACTCATAACTGTAAACTCATAAATAAACCAGGCAATGTCTGTTGTATATTCCTAAGAATATTATTTTAAAATAAAAGATGCTTTTAATTCTTTCAGTATATGGATAAGTTATGGATAAATATGGATAAATATGGATAAATATGGATTCGACAGTATATGGATAATATATGGATCAACACACATTTACAGATTTTTTTAATACATTGGTTTTCAATATTTTGGCCATTATAAAATAAATATATATTTTGTAAAAGCGTGATAATTCTCACCGGCCAGAAAAATATTCAAGGCGAGCCGCGGTATAGTACATCGAAAATTCTCAGAACTGAATTATAGAATTTGGGACACTTAAAAAAAAAAGAACGGATAAAAAAGAGTTTTACCCTTCAATAATTATTACTCTTTTTCCATTTAGTGTTTTATGCAAATCATTAGTTTGTTCAGTTAGTCCAGTCAGTTTAGACCTAAAATTTTGCAATAACAATTTTTTTTTTTCTGATTAAAATGTTGAACTAATCTAAGACTACACTAAAATTTCCAGAAAAGTGAGTGATTTTTTAAAAACTAAAATCAAATAAACTAAATATTTCCTAATTGATATTATTTTTAACGGGGCAGATGGCCGAGTGACTGGCGCTCAGTGCCATAGGTTTCATGTTCGAGACTTGGCGGTCCATGGATGTTTGTAGTGGTTCGGAATCCATTTTAAATCGTAGGTGCCGGTCTAATATGACTATAGAGCGTCGAAGCTGGCAACCCTTCCTCGCAAACATTTTCTGTCTCGAAATCTGCAAGCAGGCAGACGGTCTTGGTCAACCACGGGGCTGTTGCGCCGCTGATAATGATGTTGATGATGATTATTTTTAAAAAGATAAGTATCATTGAAAGTATAAAAAAAAATTACAAACAATATGATATAGCATATAAAGAACATCATCTTGTTTGTGACGAACAGCTTGCATTTTAATTCAATTGAAATATTAAAAATATTACTCTACAATACATAAATAAAAAAATGTGCCAAACCTACATTTTCCAGGATGTATTAGTTAATTTTTCAAGTGAAAAATGTTTTTTTTTTCTTTTTAAACGATTTTGAAACGTATATTAAATGTTGAAAAGATTTAAAATATTTATTATTATTTTGATTTTGAATATTGATGCTATTTGTTCCCCAATAAAACATGGCAAAACGTTATATCGTTATTATTATTATTATTATTATTTATTTTTTTTATATTTATTTATTTATTTTTTTAAATCACTTATATTTTTTTTCCATGGTCAGAAAAAAAAAGTATATTCATGTTTGTGAAAATTGCAGCACCATGAAGGAATCGTTATAATTGAATGAAATTTAATACACAGTTGAGTGGTAGTGGTACAAATAAATGATTAAATGTTCAAAGCAAACAAACAATAACAAGAGATCGAATCAGTATTTTGTGTAGCCACCACGCGCCGCAATAAGTGCTGCTATACGACGTGGCATGGAGTCAAACAAATTTTGAATGTCTGCCTGAGGAAGAGCATTCCATATTGTTTGTATGCGCACCCAAAGTTCGTCTGCAGAAGCAACAGGACGAGGATCACGAGAGAGACGCCGACTAACGAAATCCCACACATGTTCAATCGGCGACATATCCGAGGAATACGCAGGCCAAGGAAGAAGCTGTACCTGCCGCGTTGCAAAGAAGGATTGAACAGTCCTAGTGATAGGCGGGCATTGTCCTGTTGAAATACAGCGCCTGGCAAGCTTTGAAGGAAGGGAACAGCTTGGGGCTGTAGAACTTCACTGATGTACCGGTTGCTGTTCAGATTGTCCACAATTCTTAGCAATTGAGATCGTCCATGATATGCTATGGCACCCCAGACCATAACTCCGGGTGTCCGTCCACTGTGGCGTTCGATAATGCACTCCGGAAGGTGGCGTTCAACGGCATAGCGTCTGAGACGAATGCGGCCATCATGGTACCACAAATTAAAGCGGGATTCGTCAGAAAACACGACATGCTGCCAATCAGCACGCCAGTCTCTATGCTGAGCAGCCCATTGTAGCCGCAGGTGGCGATGGTTTAGCGTGAGAGGGATCCTGTATAAAGGAGTCCTTGCGCGCAGTCCACGCTGCAGCAGACGTCTACGAATTGATGAAGCACACAATGAAACACCTGTAGCTATTGACCATTGTACTGCCAATTGTCTAGAGGAAGCTGTACGGTCCGTCGGCACCATGCGGACCAGGTGTCTATCATCGCGAGCTGACGTCACATTTCGGGGTCCACTCCCGGATTTCCGAGTTGTCCAACACTCATCCGTCCACTGTTTCCAAAGACGCATCACTGTGCTGCTGTTACGCTGCATACGAGCGGCTACTGCACGATAAGACAATCCAGCCTCACGAAGGCCTATGATTCTGCCCTGTTCAAACTCTGTAAGTTGTTCAAATCTCGCTCTCTTTCGTCGAAGAGACATAAGTAACGATTGAGCTAAAATTTACCACTAGCAGATAACCACCGATAACCATACACGCCTCGCTACAGCCGTCTATTTATTCTGATCCATCCGCCGTTCAGAGGACGCTGCATACGCATGCGCTACAATCAAATCCGTAAGAAATCAAATCCGTAGCGGATTTGAAATTCTAATCATTTGCATATCATGCGCTAATTTGCATTTCCTGAAAATTTCAGCTCACTCGCGTAAGTCCTTCATGGTGTTGCAATTTTCACAAACATGAGTTTAGATTTATTTAGTATTTCTTTTTCCTGTTATAGTCAATATTTATTTGTTTCTTGTTTAAGCTGGCATTTTGTTTTTTAAAGTGATTAAACCTGGACAAACGGGGCCTGATGGCCGAGTGACTAGTCCTCTGGTGCTCGCTGCCGCAGATTTTGGATACGAGGCCCGGCAGTGACTTGGATATTTGTAGTAGTTCTGAATTCACTTTAAGCTGTAGTTTCCGGTCTAATGTGAATGAAGAGCTTTGGACGTAAGACTGACAGCCCTACCTAGTAAAAAGTCAGCCTCATGGAACCTAGTCAGATTTCTAACTACGGTTATGCTCCATCACAAAAGAAGCTGCATCCCCTCTCCCTCCTTCCATGAGACCACACGGGTTCTTGGACTTGGTCTAGATGTTGCTGTCGACCAAGTGGGATAAGAAACAACAACAACAAACCTTGACGATTCTTATTATTTTGCCGATTTAAACCTTGACGATTCTTATTATTTTGCCGATTTAAACCTTGACGATTTTTATTGATTAAAATCATATTTTTAAAAAAAATTACAGACGAAAATTTTATCATTTAAAAAATTGTTTGGTCTTTGTTCGCTTACTTCATTACATTTTATTTATTATCTAAAATGACATGTAGTTGTAAGGAAAGAATGAACGGCGTTTCGAAAATTGATTATTTTTATTATCATAGTGGTGATAAATTCATAAATTTTTCTTATTCTGGGTGGAATATGCAATGAAGTGCACTTTAAGTGAGGAAAAACAGATGTAATCAGAGATTCATAGTAAAAAAATACGTGAAAAATTCCTCAGTTGAGGTGCCTTAAAAATTTCGGAAGATTTTACTGGAAAGTTTTCTACTTCAATTTCACCTGTAACTGTTTGATATGGATTCCGTTTTTCAGGATTGCACGGGCGTTCTGCCAGAAGAAAATTTTTTGTAAGTACTTGATTTTAAAGTACTAATTTTGTAAGTACTTGATTTTAAAGTACTAAAAAGTTGAAAAGCTTTTCCTTCTCTAAATCCGGTGGCAACATCAGAATGTTGTACTATAAGACAAGTTCGTTTGGAGGAATATAAAACACTTTTTTAATTCGATTGTTTTTAATATTCTTTTTAATTGAATTATTTTGCGAAATGCGTTTAATAAACGAATTTATGTATTTTCTTTAGTTTTATAATTTTTCATTTTTTTTATTGGATTATTTTACAAATTTAATTTGGTAAAGGAATTAATTTATTTTTATTAATTTGATTATTTTACAAATTAATTTGGTAAAGGAATTCATTTATTTTTATTAATTTACTTATTTTAAATTTTTGCTTTTTTTTAATTGGATTATTTTACAAATTTATATTATTATACAGATAATTATTTTCTATTTGCAAAATTTATTTGGTGAAAAAATTTATTTTAATTATTATTTTATTTTATTATTAATTTATTTATTCTGCAAAATAATTTTTAAAAAATTGTTTATATCTATTTCAATTTGACTTAAATGTTTTATTTTTTATTTTACGAAACTTCTTTTTATAAAGGAATTTATTTTTTTATTATTGCCTTTTTTCAAATTTATTTTATTTACAAAATTTATTTTGGTAAAAGAAATTTTTTAGTTTTATTTATTATTAATATTGTTATTATTTACAAAATTTATTTTTCTTTTTTATACATTTTTAATTTTTAATTTAAATTTTTTTATTTCGATGGTATTTATTATATTTTACAAAATTTATTTTTGTAAAGAATTTTTTAGTTTTTAATTATAATTGTTTCCAATTGGGTTACCAAAATAATTTATTTTCCTTTTTAGAAATGTCTTTTAATTATTTCATTTCTTTTAATGTGATTTGTTAAACTATTTTATAATTTCCTTCCTTCTAAAAAAAAATTAGTTTTTTTCCCTATTGTATCAGAAACATTTTTTTTTATCACTTCATAAGAAATTTAATTATCCCAAACTTTGTTTGGCATTTATAGTTATCCTTAAAATCTCTTGCATTTCTTTTTAAATACGATATTAGTTTCAAATTTTCTACCTAATATTAAATACTGCAGAACATTTGTATTGAAAGATTTAATATGTAAGTTTATTAGCTGCTTGAAAATCATGTACAACAGAATAGTTACAACTCCGAAGAAAATGTTACAAATTTATTGTAGTTACCTTCATTAAAATGCAGTAATTTTTTTTAACATAGATGTATTTTAATTAAAATAAGCATGCAAATTTCTTTCATCTCGTTTGTTTCTAATATTTCTTTTTCCATACTCGATTCTACTTTGATAAATTCTATAACTTTTGCTGATATAAAAAATTTTTTAGCATGCATTTTTTTTTCAAGCATTTAGAAATAAACACGGACTATGATTTTGTAATATTTTTATAATTAATTTACATTAACTTATTTCTTAACCTATTTTATTTCAAAATAATGCATACAACTAATTATCTCACCATTTTCATGTGATTTTCTTTAAAGTCATGCACAAATCTTGTACTTCAAAATTTCTCACAAATAAATGTTCAATACTAATAAATATTATCATACTAAGCTAAAGAATTTGTATAACATAAGAAACAATAAATACACACACACATAAATTTTAACGAGGATGACTTTCTTATAAAATCTAAATGTATAAGAATGTTAAAGTATCTATCGGATCTTATTATTTTTGTAAAAAAAATTGATTGTATTCTATTTATGCACACACACCAACGAATTATATTTATAAAATTAATGTGTATATTCTTTTAACCAATTATTTCTAAAATAATATTTTCGTTGATATTTAAATTTTAATTTTTAACATGTATTGAATTTGCTTAACCAAAACTTCTATCATTAAAGATAAACTAAATATTTAAGATATCGAATTTTCGAATGCTCAACTAAAATTCTAGTATGCAACTTTCATTAGAGAATACCCGACCGTTGGCCAGTTTCCGATAATATAGCATTTTCTTCTATATGGCAAGAATTAGAATGCTTATCAGTTTAGATATGCATTTTTTTTATTTTCTAAATAACTGTTTCAACAAACTTTTTTTAATCCGTTTTTAGTGTAATTTTAGTTGAAGAAAAATAAAATTATGAAATTATTATTAAATAACATATTTTTAGTAAAGATATAATTTATAAAAAAATTTTTTACCAATTTTTTTTTTTTTTTTTTTTTAATTCTGGAATATTTTTAAAATGTCAGCCATTTTTTTTTCTCATTTCTTTAAATAAAGGAAATTACATGACTCTTTCACTTATTGAAATTCTTTTACTCAAAATTTTATTTTTGTACAACGTATTTTGTATCTCGACAAGCATTCTATTTAAGTATACGCATCAATAAGTTAAGTTCTCCATTTACTGTATGTGTTAAATATTATTTAAACTGTTAATTAAATTGTATCCTATAGTTGTTTTTCGTTCAAGATGGATTGACCAACCATATTCTTTTAGATTTTACTTCTTTTTTATCATACATAAATCTTGTTCTTATACAGCCTCCATGGGCATTCTTTTTTTAATTTTGTTAATCACTGAACAATATTTACAAAAATCTTATAAAATTTCATTCATTATACACATCATTTTGAATTTTATGTTCCAAAAATACATTTTTAAGTCGTTTTTTTTTTTAATTTTCTAATGATATTTCTTTAATTAATTATTTATTCTTTCTTCCTTTCTATGTTTATTTATATGGTATCTACCTTAAAATTGATCCATTTCGCGATATTTTTTTTATTGCAAATATGTAGAATTTTGTAAAACAAAGTAGTTAAAATAATTTACCAACATTCAATCCAATTTATTAACATGAAATAACTCTGTTTTATTCAAAATAGTGTATGCAGTCCACCAACAATTTTTCCTTATGTTTTATATTCTTTTCTGATATGCACAAGACTTGTGCTTAAACATCAGTCTGTTTCAATTTAAATAATAATGCTAACAAAAGTCATACGGAATTTCACCCATTATATCCATGGAGTTCATTCTTATTTTTTAACTCGCTTTTATTAAAAAAAAGTTCCTAATGATATTTATTCTATTAATTATTGCTTTATTCTCTAATATTTTGTTCTATCTGTTAAATCGAAGTTATACTATTGCCGATATTTTATTTAGCATTCAAATGTTTAAAATTGATCACTACTACTTAGACCAAGATTTATTAAACTAAACTAGTTAAAAAGATACTATTTTTTATATAATGAATTGATTTTCTTAACCCTAAAATATCTATTTTATTTTAAACTATTGTATACTTCAAAATATTCTTAACAAACTGCAAACCACTGCACTTTCATTTTCTTTATTAGTTTGCCCTGCAAAAGTCTTGTATTTATACAACCTCCATAGACATTATATTTTTAGTTATAATAATGATTGAATAATAATTACAAAAATTCAGCTTCACTTTAATAAGTTATACAAAAAAATTTATTTAAAAAATTTTTTTTTTTCACTTTACAATGTGTTTTTTAACTTTATTAATATTGATTTTTTTTTTTTTTTTTTTTTCATTTCTTTTAATGAAGGTAATACTTTTTACATGACTATTTTACTTATTGAAATTTTTTCACAACTTTTTTTCATGTTTTTACATATGACAAGCATTCTATTTTAATATATTTATGCACATAAGACATTAAATCATATTTACCATATATTCATCCTATAAATACATACTTTAAAAATAAAGTGTTCATAAATACCTAACATTTTTGATAGAAATGATTATATTTTTAAAATTAATTTTATTATTTTCTATAAAGATTCATCCAGAAAATTTAGTTTTTCCTAATATGCTTCACTAAAATCTTCTTAACATTAATCATTTTTTAAAGAATGCTAGAATGCTATGTTAGGCACGATTCGATATAATGTTAATCTTTCGCACATTTATAACTTTATTTTTCCTGAATTAATATTTCTAAACAATACTTTTCATCTACGATATTTAATACAGCTATATTCAAATCTTTCAATACACTCTTGTAATCTTTTCTTAACACAAAAATTCATCTGTCAATCAATTTTTTTTAAACATAGCCTTTGAATAAGAAACATGTTTGGTTTTTTAAAAATAAATTTGCCTTTCATATGCCTTTAAAACCTTTTTATTTTACATAAAATTTCTATAGCTCATGAAAATATTTTTCAAATTTCTACTCTTATTTTTTTTTTTTTAAAGATATTTTACATCTCTTCTTGTAAACAGCTATTTTTTTCAGTGGTGTTAACTTCTCATAATAAAGAAAATACTATAATTCATCGAAAAAAAAAATTATTTTAACTTAAATTAACCAAAACCTTTTTGATTATATATTCCTTATATTCTGAATAAATATATAATTGACCAATTTAAAAATAGCAAATAATAATAACAGATAATGAATTTGAATTGATTGTTCCAGTATTATCAGGACTTGTCATTGATTTTCTAATATTTCTTTAAATTAACATTTTGCATACGTCACTTCTTAAGTGCAACATTTAAAAAATATTATTTTTGCAATTTATTAAAATTCTATGAAATCTGCCTTTTTTTATGTGTTATGTCATTCAATTTACATCCAGTCTCTTTCTGAAAATATATATACTCTATATATTAATTAGTACAGATTATTCATACTGATTTGGTTTTAAACATATATGATTATTTTCCTGCAGAACAAAATAGAAACAGCTTCAAAACGCTTGCTTTCAATCTAAAATTTCTATTGTATCTAGTATATATATATAAATATGTTGTTTGTTGTTTCTTATCCCACTTGGCTGGCCAAGCCCACAAGCCCATATGGACTCATGATTGAAGGGGAAGGAAGCAGCTTCTGTTGTGATGGAGCACCCGTAGGTAGAAGCCTGACTTTTGCTCCGTGACGCTCTTACAGTCATAGAAGACCGGGACCTACGGCTTAAAGTGGATTCGAACCACTACAAACATCCATGGCACCGCCGGGATTCGAACCGAAACCTGTGGCACCGAGCGCCAGAGCGCTAGACACTCGGCCATTCAGGTCCCAAATTTGCCAACGGCACGCAGTGTTCCCAGGTGGTCACCCACCCAAGTACTGACCGCGCCCAGTGATGCTTAACTTCGGTGATCTAACGAGAACCGGTATATTCAGCATGGTACGGCCGTTGGCATATATATATATATATATATATATATATATATATTTGATATATACTTGAAAAAAAAATTGATTAATTTTTATACACTTTTGATTAACTTTATACTTTGTTTAAAAACTGTACACTGTTGTAACTATATTTGAGGAGTTGCTGATTGCACGAATTTTTTCTGATTATTGTATATAGTACTCATGTGTATAATTCTAATTATCGGGTGTTGATTCATAATTTTCTGCTTATGAACAGCACATTTTCAAGTTTTTTCTGCTCTCTTTAAAAAATGATATTTTTTTTCATTCTTCAGTGTTTTTTTTTTTTTTTTTTTTGCACAACAAGCATTCAAAGGAATTTTTTTTTTTTTTTGAGAAATATAAGTTTATTTTAATATTGTTTTTTTTTTACTATTGTATTTTCAGGTGTGGATACAGAAATACTAACACTAATTTTTAAAATATTTATTTTTTTAGACCAATATATACAAATAAATAAATAACATATTTTTAACTTGTTCTATGTTTAAAAAAGACCTACGTGAGTGTTGAGCAAATGTCTCCTTTATTTTACCTGTAGAATCTTGTCCTATTATTATAGTTCCATTAACGTATATCAATCCTTCAATATGTGAAATGTTCACAGGTCACTGTAGCAAATAATAAGGTGCAGATACATGATGCACCACAGTTCAAGCAGATACACGATGCACAGTTCAAGCAGATATATAATGCACAGTTCCAGAAGATACATGATGCACAGTTCAAGCCGATACATGATGCACAGTTCAAGCAGATACATGATGCACAGTTCCAGAAGATACATGATGCACAGTTTAAGCCGATACATGATGCACAGTTCAAGCCGATACATGATGCACAGTTCCAGAAGATACATGATGTATCACAGTTCAAGCAGATACACAGTTCAGCAGATACACAGTTCAAGCAGATACATGATGCACAGTTCAGAAGATACATGATGCACCACAGTTTAAGCAGATACATGATGCACAGTTCCAGAAGATACATGATGCACAGTTCAGCAGATACACAGTTCAAGCAGATACATGATGCACAGTTCAAGCAGATACATGATGCCAAGCAGATACATAATGCACAGTTCCAGAAGATACATGATGCACAGTTCAAGCCGATACATAATGCACAGTTCAAGCCGATACATGATGCACAGTTCCAGAAGATACATGATGAGTTGCACATAATGCACAGTTCAAGCCGATACATGATGCACAGTTCAGAAGATACAGGATGCACAGTTCAAGCAGATACATGATGCACAGTTCAAGCCGATACATGATGCACAGTTCCAGAAGATACAGGATGCACAGTTCAAGCAGATACATGATGCACAGTTCCAGAAGATACATGATGCACTGTTCAAGCAGATATATGTTTGTACCAGTTTATAATTGGTGTGGTTGAGTTGAGATACGTGAGGTACACACACATACAATTAGAGACATTCTTCTCAGTTGGCTGGTTTTACAAGGTGTTCCAACAACTTTACTGTGGGATATTAACACATTTAAAGACAAATCATTATATATTTGTGGGAGGGCTCCACTTCTAAGCTGAAAACCCGAAACTCAGCTACGCGAAATATACTTCCTCTTGGGGTGAGAGATTATAAACTAAACTTTACTCAGCTGGAGCGCAGGTTACGCTGGTTTTTCTTTCGACTGACTATTCTTCCTGAACTCCACAAAGGACCAGTATGTAAGAGGTTATAATTGTGATTAAAGTCTATTTGTAAGAAGACAAAATTCGTGAACGTAATCTACTACATATTGATCTGCATTTTCTTGACTGCATAATTCTTTAAAAATTGATTCTCTCCCACATTTTAAGAAGAGCTTCGTTAGATAAAAGATGCAGTAATAACCACAGACTGAAGTTTCAGGACTCTGAAATGGAAAAGTATTCCATCCAACTTCAGGAAATGTAGAAACAAAGTTCGCTATATGAGGATAGAATTCGTCAGGGTGACGTCCAAAAGAATCAAAAAAGTCTAAATATCTTCTTGCCTTCGAAAACACCATAAGTAGCCAATGTTCTCCTGGCTGGCCAGAACTATGCGTATTTACAATTATTGCTGCCATGTCATCTATTTGATCTAAAGAAGGAATACCGTCTGCAGCGAAAACTCCTAGGAATGAAATGGGAGAGAAATTAGGATAAACACGACAAAAATTATCTAGGAAAGCGCCAGATAAAGCTGCCATGGGAACTGCGAAAGGTCTATTGATAAAAGAAGAAGTTCGTTAGAAGATTCGTTAGAGGTGTGAGAGGTCTATTGAGAGAAATTAAATTTTGTGGCATTACTATTAGTTTGTAAATATTGTACAAAGTTTTAATATTCTTACTCAACGTGTAATAAAATAGTCAAGAATTTCAGAGAGTTGATTTATTTAGAATCACTGCTGCACTCCTAATAAGTTTTTATTTCCTGCATCACTTTATTTCTTCTAGTATTGTATTTCACTTTGAAACCTGGCAACTAAAAAGAAAAGGTGCAGTGACGGTTAAAGGTTATTTACAGTGACGAATTCTTCTACATATATATATATATATATATATATATATATATATATACACAGACTAAGTCGAATTTCAAGGAAGACGCCAAATAATTCGAGTTATGGAGTTTTCGACTTACGCGGATTTTGTAAGGAAATATTCGACTTGTAGAGGTTTAGATTCTTTCTAACTTATTTTGAGTTAGAGGGGTAAAATAAATAAAAATTCAAGTTACAGAGGTAATAAACATGTTTATTTGCAACTTAAAAGTTATATTATGTACTACAATAAAAAATCAAAATAATTCCGAAACAACCTTAAAATCAAAAATATTATGTATTAAAAGTCAGTTATTATTATTCATTTATTTATTTATTAGTTTTTTTTTTTTTTTTTTTTTTTTTGCTGTAGACAATTCGATCGTTCTCTCTATCTATAGCATTATCTAAGCTATACAGAGCAGAAAATTCTTTTTCTTCCGAGTTGCTAGTCGGTAACTAATTTTTCTTCGAGCTATAGTGGTAATTAGTTTCAAATGATCGAGTTGTAAAGGTTGTAAAAAAGATAGTAAAATTAAACATTGCTAATGTTCGAGATACAGAGGCCCATTTTTTTTTTCGAGTTACGGAGGGAAAATATATACCAAAATGGCTTGTGGGGATTGACTCATTAGAGAGTTTTTGCATACCGTATTTTGGGCGTCCGTTAGCTTTTTCTCCCTAGCGCGAATGCTCATAGGAATGATTATTACAGATACGCATGCGCAATTTCCTATGAGCATGCGCGCTAGGAAGAAAAAGCTAACGCCCGTCCAAAATACGGTATGCAAAAACTCTCTATTATTTCGGCATATAGAGGATTGAAATTTCGTGTAAAGGAGGTTTTGGGGCTTGAAGGGAAGAGAAAAAAAAAAATTTCGAGTTGTGGAGGTTTTCTACTTAAAGAGGTTCTACTGTATATATATAGAGAGAGACAGAGACTTTTCTCCCAGTCTAACAAATTTATTACGGCTGGAATCCCCACTTCTGTACGATGGGGTTGTGGTGTCTAGAGTTTGATTTGACAAACAAAACAAGTAACGTAAAAACAAAAAAATTAAGTGAATTCCTACTTTCTTTTCACTATGTTGCAGAAAATCCTTTATAAATAATTTTAATTCATTTTTTAAGTGTTAGTAGTAATAGAAGTGGAAATAATAGAAGTGGAAATACACAGATAAGAAATATTATCTGTGAGAAATATTATCTCGATAAGAAAGATTTAACATTCACATGTCAGAGAATATTTATTTTTTTTTATTATTATTTGTTTTTAATACAAAAAATTGCAAAATGTATCACATGTATGCTTATGCTCCTCTTGATAAGTGCTATTCATCTTTATGTGACAATCAGGCAGCTCCATATTTTTCAATAAATGTTCAAATATTCATAGAATATTAAGAATTGTACTATTTTGTCCAATTGTAATAAATGTTTAATTTGAATTGTTTCACAATTCTGTTCTTAAAGAATAAGAAAGAAATGTTAAAAGAGATGAAGTATAAAAACATGCAAGGAATAAAAAAAATATTTAAAAAAAGAATATTTCTATTTGCAGCTTCTTTGTTATGACTAGCATTGTTGTTTTTGTCTCAATTTAAACATTTGCTTTTCTCTCCATCTAAAACATCTATTCATTTCCAATCCAGTTAGTATAGAAATAAAAGCTTGATTAAAGTTAATCCCAGTTAAGTTATTCCCTGAAAATATATAGTTTTACGTTTAGACATAAGTAATAATTTAAATAATGTAATTTTAAATAACGTAATTAAATACATATACATGCTTACTTAATTACAAAATAATAATGGTTTATTTTTAATTTTGAAAAAATTCTCTGCCAAGTTTATGCTAATGAAAAATATATTATGCAGATATTTTCAAATTAACAATCTGTTTTTATTGATATTTCAGTTATTTTTCATTCCTATTTTTTGTAATTCAAAAGGCTATTTAAAATTGATAACCTGTACCTGTAATTTGTACTTGTTAAAATGCTGCATGATTTTAGATTCAGATATATATTTAGTAATGTTATATGTTTGTTTTAATTATTAAAAGTATTGCAATTGTAATTGTTTTTAAATACAATTTTTTAATTAAAATATAGTATTAAAATAAAATTGCTTTTATGTTTTTATGAAACAAGACTATTATATACAGATGTTTAGTGGTTTCATTGGTAGTAAGCTTTTACAGGATAATTGTACAAAATCTAAACTACCTTAAAATACATCATTAAGAAAAGTGAATTAAAAATTCATTCTTTCTAAATTTCTTATAAAGCATTTGCTCATTGAAGATTATACATATAACAATTAAAAAAAACAATAATAATAAATGTAAATTTAAAATTTTATTTAAAAATTGGTGAACATAATTTGTTTTGATGATTAGAAACAAATGTGCTATGAATGAACATGACTAATTTTAATGTTAATTTATTTTTCATATGTCCAGTTTTAAGAAAATATATTATAAATTTATATTAATTTAAAACAAACAAAAAAAAGTAATTTTTTATTTAAAAGTATATTAAAAAGCTACTTGCTATAAATAATTTGCTTTAATTATTAAAATTCTAATATTAAACTATTTTTTATTTTGATAACTCTTTTATTTTTATGCTAATTAAAAGTACTATAGAAATATTTTCCATTTATTAACCTGCTTCTGTTGGTATTTTAATTTTCTATTCCTATTTTGTATTTCATATGATTATTTAAGAAATAATTTGTAAATTATATTTGTTACTATGAAGAAATTAACATTTTTAATAGTATAATATTTTTAAAAAAATAAAATAAACTATATATAAAATATATCAATTTTGTGCCCTCCTGTTTTAACTTGATTATATTAGTATGGATTTATTTTTCTGAATAGAACTTTTTATATTTTGAATTGAGTTTTATAATAAATTGAAAATATACATAGATAAACTAAATGTACTATTAAATAAGTGTTTAATAAATTTGCTTGTTTATTTTGAAAATTATTCTTTATTTAAGAAAACAACATATAACAAGAAAAATGTTTTTATTCATTTTCATCCTTAATATTAGTTACTTTTTTAAAGATTTGGTTTATTTTTATATTTGTTAGCCATTTTTTTTGGATTACAACTTTCTGTTCCATTTCTTATAATTTTCTCTTTTTATGAGGATTTTTGTAATGGTATAAAAGTTAATAATTTTTAACTTTTTAAAAAATCTTTCTGCTATCTGCAAATTAAAAGTTAAGTAGTAATATATAAATGAATCATTACAATTTTTTTTTTTTCCTTGCATGCTTCATGTGAAATTATTAATTTATTTTATACACCTTTATAATAAAGTACAAGTATAAATAAATTTACTATATTGTTTCTTAATAAATTTGTTTTGTTAGAACATTGTTCTCTATTTAAAGAAATGGCATATTGTAGAAATCAATTTTAACATTTTCATCATTAATATGTAAAGGTTTTCAAAAATTTTACTAATCTGTTTTTTAAAGTATGTCATGAATCTTTAAAATTAATTCAGGTATTTTAAATCTCTTTCATAGTGGTTATACATTACAAGAAATGTTCATTTAAAAAATATTGCTCCATATAATCTGAAATGTTTAAATACATGAAACTTGCACAAAATTATATGTAAATAATTAGTAATTTAATCAAAATTTTAAAAAGTTGCATATAAATAAATCTATAAAATACATACACCTTTTTAATGTGCAATGAAATTGTTCACTAAAGACATGTCAATACAAAAGAAATAGCAATCTAGTTGTTAGAAAACAAGTACTTTTTTAGACAAATGATTTTTTTGGTGGTACATTAGCTTATTATTTAACTCAATCTATCATCTATGTCATGAAAATGAATATGTAAACAGGGATTATATCATTTAATGTTCCATTCTGAAATTGATATATATTTTTATTCTCGAAGGCCTGTCAAGGGAATATAATTCATAAAAAAATCAAATTGTAAAAAAATATTTTCTAGTTGTCTTTATCTTTATTATTAAAAATGGGGGAGTGGGTGAATTCTTACACTCCTGTAAATTGGAAAAATTATTTTATACATTTTAAATTTTAATGTATATGAATAATTCAAATGATCTTGAATTTGGAATATTATTCAGGGGAGGGGATATTCTCTGGAAATTAATCTTAATGTTTATAGACCAGTATACAATAAAAAAATTAAATACTATTCGTAATATTATTCGAATAAAACTAATGAAACGATAAGGAGTTAAACGTGTTAGGAAACGGGGTTAACAGAAATTAAACACTATAAACTTAATCTAAATAAATGTAATTATTTTTTAGATTAGTCTAGGATCTTTTACTAGAAGAAATGTGTTTAGATGTAATTAAAAAACATTTTTATTTATAAGCGTGATCATCAAAGAGGAAGAGCATCAAAGACACATATACGATATTCTACGAATCACGAAAGTAAGTTTCCAGATTATTTTTTATAATAAAAATATGCTATAATGTAGTTTAATATCTTAACATTATAGCATATTTTATTATATTTAATGCTAATTAATTCTAAAATTCCCACGATAATCTGTTAAAGCTTAATCGATTTTCATTCATATAACATGGTAAGTTTTGTCTATAATAATGTTTGTGTATCAATCTAACTACAAAATATATTTATATATATGAATGAAAATATTGATTAAGTTTAAGCAGATTATCATGAGAATTTTAGAATTAATTAGCATTAAATATAATTATGTTGAGAAATTAAACTGCATTATAGAATATTTTTAATATAAAAAATAAAATGGAAAACTTAGTTTCGCGATTCGTGGAAGATCGTATATGTGTCTTCGTTGCATCATCGTTAATGAGTCAGCTGATTAGTAAAAAAAAATACATATATTTTTATTTAAGATTAATTGTCCGCACATGTCACATTTTTCCTTTGTACAAGATCCTAGACTAATCTAAAGAATATTTTAATTTATTTAAATGAATTCTATAGCGTTTAATTTCTGCTTTCCGTGTTTCACAGTTAGTCAACCCCTCATCCATTCATTAGTTGGCAGCCATGTTTGTTTATTAGAAATGCTTTCAAATCGCATGCGCAGTAGTGCAATATTACAGATATGCATGCGCAATAGTACAATGTTTCCTATGAGCATGCGCGCTAGGGAGAAGAAAATAACGGACGATAAAAAAACGTTATGCAAAATCTCTCTAATAACGATCTAGTTTCCACTAACAATCACATAAGGGAATTTATATATATATATATATATATATATATATGATTTGTTTGTGTGCTAATCAGCAGACGGCGACGACACAGTACGTTAGCTGGTGTTTAATAGAGACTGATTTTCCTGTGGGGAGTATTCAACTTTGAATTCTGACCCCAGGAGAAGGGGTACAGATGTACAGAAGAGAGGGAGAAGGAACGCTGGCCGACAACGAGAAGGGAGGCGAGACAGAGGCACGCTGCGTACAGCAGCGGGAGAAGATGATTGCAACTAATTAATAACCAATCTAAGTATAGTGTAAATAATAGTGTGTTTCATTAAAAGGCTGTTGTTAAAATAAACACACAAAATGGTATTGAAAAAAAAAAAAAAAAAAAAAGATAGAAAAAATGTTTTTACTTTCTTTAAATATTTACTTTAGCCATGGATTTTTCTTTTTTTTTAAAAAAAAAAAAAAAAAAGAAGAAGAAGAACATTAATATTTAATGTTAGATTAAAATTAAAACTGAATCGAAGTTCCGATTTAAAAAGGTTTGCCAATTGTATAATAAATATAGAAGAATAAATTTAATTGACAAGTATAAAAAAATAATTTTTAAATCAATCATTAAAAAGATTATTAAATGAAACAGCAGCAATGTAAACACAAAATGAGTAAAGTTAGAAAAAAAAATTCCAACAAAAAATATCAATTGTACTATTTTAAAAATTCATTCATGATTCGCTCTGATAGCACGCCATTTTGTTTCCTCACGTGATTCAAGCTGACGAATTTATTTATTTTTTTTTATTCCAATCTCTCTTGCAGAGCGCATGCGCCATTCTATCAAAGTCAAAACACTGTGCATGCATTCGGGCTTCCAATGTTTTCGAAAAGTGGTACATTTGACTCATCTTATCTGTTGTTCGAATGCACTCAATTAAAACCGACTGCATCATATCAAAAAGCAATTGATTCACTTGCATTTTTATTGTTATTATTTCCGGTTATTCAATTTCAATCCAAAAGGCGAAATTAAGGTTGTCATTTTAAGACAACTTGGTTCCTTTCGATATTGGTCGTCAAAATTACTTTACCCCCCCTTGTCTCTCAAAGGGCCTAGTCCATTTACGGAGTTCCTGGGCAGTTAACCCCTTACTTCCAGCTCCAATATGAATTAAAATTTAAAAATACACCCTAATTATAAATTAAGCAAATGTAGAATGAGTTGCAAATGAAACAGAGTAAAATAAAATGAATTAATTGAGAGGATAGTATTAAAAAAGTTAGATATTTAAGCCTTTGTACAATTCTCAGTGTCTAAGAGGAAGAGGACAGGTAAAGTTCTGATGTATGGAACAAGTAAGTAGGCTGCTCGGACGGAGATGTAGAACAGAAAGTGATTGCTATTTATTCTATTTACTCTCCGTGTATCGTTGCTTTCATTATGAGTACTGATTTCGGCAACGAGGTTTTTCGTGTCCTTGGCCACTTTCAATTTTGAACACATCACTGAAATCTTTAATTTTTTCAACTTTCTTTCACGAGCTTTTTTTTATATATATAATGTTTATTTTTATTTTTCTTCTTTGAAAAAGTAGCTGCCAATCAGTTTTGCACAAAAAAAAAAAAAAAAAAAAATATCAAGCTTTTAAACAAGTAAAATAAATTAGATATTAAATTGACAATTGTTGTAATAATATATAAGTTTTGAAATTAAACAAGTCATCTAGTTAAAAAATTGGGTAATTATTCAATAATTTTGATTAAAAAAAAAAAGAATTCGAAAAAAAAATTGTTTTTAAAAGATCGACTGGTGAAAGCAAAGACAATTTCATGTCATGGTGAAAAGGAGGTTTTTAAAAAAAAATAATATAAAAAAAAAAAATTTAAGTCAATTCCTACTTTTTTTTTCATTATATTGCCGAAAGTCCTTTATAAATAATTTTCATTCATTTTTTTAATTTTATCTGGTGCCCTCTATTGGTAGATACATGCAACTTAAATCTAAAAAAAACTAAAATTAATGAATTAAATTTAATTACTGAATTAATATTTGAAAAAACTGTATTAACATCGAGTGTCATCCACTACAAGTTTTAAAAAAATGTATTTGAACGTGAGTGGATGAATAAAAAGATTTTATTAACGATTGAAAATTTGAACAAGATATATATAGGGAGAGTGTGAGCTAATAGAAGGAATTGAAAAAAAAGAAAATCGTTTGGAATTTTTTTTTTTTTTTTTTAAGATTGCTTTCATGCGTTTTGTTCTTATATTCAATTTTAAATTGTATGGGTAACCTGTATAATCGGCCCATCCGATTATATATATATATATTTTTTTTTTTTAATTTCTTTCACGAGGTTTTTATACGTAATATTTATTTAAATTTCTTTCCGGAGCTAATAATTATATACTCAAATACTCTAAAATTGTTTTTAAAAGATCGTTTGGTGAAAGCAAAAAGACGATCAACGCTATCCAATCTCGTCGTCATTACCGCATATAAAAGTGTGGGTCTAATTATCGGGAATATGAATTGTGGTTTGGTTTCGTTTGTCGCTTTACAGTCATTTTGCGCACACTTTGAACTAAATAGATCGAGACCTACAGCTTATTGTGGATTCCGAACTACTAACTAACATCCCTTCCACCGCCAGGATGCTAACCTGAAGCCTGCGGTACGAAAGACCAGAGCGCTAGCCAATTGGCCATCAGGCTGCATATGAATTAGTAAGCATGTTTCTGATCATAGGGTTTGTTTTTCCAGTAAGGCAATGATCTGAGAGTTTGCTTTTCCAGTTAGACAATGATCTGAGGGTTTGATTAATAAAATATCAGACACACAAATTTGTATTTAACATAGCTCCTTAGCTGCAAGATAGCCGCAAGCCTCTGTCAGGGAAAAACTTCAGATGTGGAGATATATACAGTGCATGAGATAGCAGCAAAGTAGAAAAAAGAAAATTGTTCTTTGTGGTGGCGATTTCTTTCTTGAGCATTGATGCTGCTGATGATTTAGCATGGTGGCAGCCGCAAGCTACTATGCTGAAAAAACTTCAGATGAGGAGCAAATACAATGCATAAACAGCAGCAAGATAGTCAAAAGGAAACTTGCCCAAAATGTAAATGGGACACATAAACAAAAAAGATTGTGTGTGTGTGTATATATATATATATATATAGGGTGCACAGTAGATCTACCTCCCCGTGGTGCACCTGGTAACACTTTTTAGTGGCTAAAAGATCTACAACTTGGCATTATTGTTAGATTAATGAACTCTGTTTCAGCATGTTTTGTTGTATTATTTTGTTGTTGTCGTTGTATGTTGTATGTTTTTTTTTTCGTTGTTCTTTTTTTGCTGTAACTGTTCATAATCTGCCATTGGAAATAAATGTATATATATAAGTAATTAAATAAAAAATAAAAGTTAAGTTCTTAAAAGAAAGAAATATTGATGATAAAATAGAAAAATAAAATATCAGAGTCAGGTTTGGAGTCAAGAGACAGAATTTTGCAAGTTATTTAGTATCGTGATTTCTTTTCTGTGTTGGCTGATGATCAGCGCGCATGGCGATATTTATGTTCGGCGCCCGCACGAAGTCCTGCACGTAAATATTAAACAGTAGTAATATTTGATGGCAGAGTGGCTAGTGCTCTGGCACTCGGTGCCACAGGTTTTGGGTTCGAATCCCGGCGGTGCCATGGATGTTTGTAGTGCCTCGGTGAGTGTAGTGTAGTCTAACATGACTGTAGAGCGTTGGGCCTAGGGCTGACAATCTACCCCGTAAAAAGATGACATGTCATGTTTCGATATTTGCCAGTAGGCAGACGGCCTTGGCGCACCATGGGGCTTGTTGCGCAAATGGTGATGAGTAATATTTGAATCTGTGGAAGTTCATTTGAGATAGTGCGAGGATTTTAAAATTAAATGTTTTTTTTTTCTAACACAATCACTCTTTTCTATTGTTATAAGTTTATTTTAATTAAAAAAACATGTACCTGAAAATGAAAAAGAAAGTATAAAACAATATTAAATAATAACGAAATTTAATCAGCTGGACCAATATACGGGTTATATATGAATTTTAGAATTTAATGTAAGAACAAAGCGCAGAACAGCAATCTTAAACAAACAAAGAAAAAGAGTCAATAAATCCTATTTAGGCCCTAAATTATGTTCATCAGTTAAATAATAAATATGTTCACATATATAATCCAATCACTGCTTTCAGAAACGGAGAGACTTGATGGCGAGTGTGACAGCGTGTGCCAAGCGTCACGCATGTGTAGTGGGGCTGCCCTACACGGGTTGATTGTGCTGCTAGCATATGTTGCAGTCACTGCTTTCAGAAACGAGGAGACTCGATGGAGAGTGTGACAGTGGGTGTAATGCGCCTCGCATCTACAATCACATTAGTCTGTACGAGGGTCAATTCCACTACGAGCATACGTTGAAGTCAGTCTTTCAGAAACGAGGAGACTCGATCGCGAATGTGAAGAGCCTCCAATTTAAGGTTTGCAAAAGTTCTACCACGAGGGTGAGTTAAAACCTTCGGATATCATTGTTTACTTATATTTATGCTTTGGAAAGGTTTGACGAAAATGGCACATTTAAGCTTTCCTTTAAACAACAAAATTCATATTTGAAAAACCTTTTTATAAGCGTTCGTATTTGAAGTGTTAGCTACCAAAATACATCGAATTATATAAAATTGAGTTGTAACCTTTTGGGCTTTCAGCTTAAATTGGTAAACTCTCAAAATACGAATTAGACGAATACTTTCCCATTTATTCAATTCCTTCTATTAACTCACACTCTCCCTATATATATCTTGTTCACATTTTCAATCGTTCATAAAATACTTCTTATTCATCCACTCAGGTTCAAATACATTTTTTTTGAACTTGTAGCGGATGACACTTGATGTTAATGTAGTTTTTTCAAATATTAATTCAGTAATTAAATTTAATTAATCTATATTTTTTTTTTAGATTTAAGTTGCATATATCTACCAACAGATGTCACCAGATAAACTTAAAAAAATGAATGAAAATTATTTATAAAGGACTTTCAGTAATATAGTGAAAGAAAAGTAGGAATTGACTTTAAAAAACAATTTTTTTATATTACTTGTTAGATTCAAGTTAAGAATTCCAAAGATTACTGATAGATTTCCAAAAAAAATGATTTCTTTTCGTACCTAATAGCTGTACGAACATATCTATTTTATATTTTCCATCTAAAAATGAATTGGATTGGCTTACATTTGCGCCTCATTGTTTTAACACTTCAAAACCGTGGCATCCACAGTCAAGAACGCTTTGGTTCGTCAGCAGCAGGGAGAATACGCTGACGCAGTCACTACTTTCAAGAAAGAGTAGAATAGACGGCGATTGTTTGATGCGTATGGCTTGCAAACGATCTACCACAGGTAAAACCTCCCGATATCAGTATATTCAGGATGCACAAAGTATTATTAAAAGAAACAAGTAATATAAAAATTTTTTTTTTTTAATCAATTCCTACTTTTCTTTTACTCTATTGCAGACAGCCCTTTATGAATAATTTTCATTCATTTTTTTAAGTTTATCTGGCGTCATCTATTGTTAGATATATACAACTTAAATCTAAAAAAAACTAAAATTAATTAATTAAATTTAATTACTGAATTAATATTTGAAAAAACTGTATTAACATCAAGTTTCACCCACTACAAGTTCAAAAAAATGTATTTGAACTTGAGTGGATAAATAAAAAGTATTTTATAAACGATTGAAAATTTGAACAAGATTTACATAGGGAAAGTGTGAGCTAATAGAAGGAATTGAAAAATAAGCAAATTCATCAAGCAATCACGCTATGCATAACCTATTTTTTTATGGAATTTGTAATGACGTGTGCGTTATCTGCCATACAATTTAACAATGGAAAAGTAATCAAGTAAATTTCTTTGTAAAATACATAATTGGTTTTCGCTACAAATCATTTTTTTTTTAATTAAGTATACCTTTCGAAGTCGTCCAAAACTGAATAGAAGTACGGGTGTTTGATAATTTCTATTTCGACCTCAAAATTTTACAGTAAACGTTAATCGCTAGCAGAAATAATTTAATGTAAAGGGAAAAGAAACCTTAAATAAACTTTTAAATTCATTTAAATATTACAGAATAAATTTTTTTACATGTGGTTACGTCTAGGGGCCTGAATGGCCAAGTGGCTAACGCTCTGGCGCTCGGTACCGCAGGCTTCGGGTTCCAGTCCCGGTGGTGACATGGATATTTGTAGTGGTTCGGAATCCACTTTAAAGTGTAGGTCCCAGTCTAACAGGGCTGTAGAACGTTGAGCATAGGGCTGACAACCCTACCCCGTAAAAGAGAAGACATATCATGTTTCGAAATCTGCTAGTAAGCAGACGGCCTTGACCCACCATGGGGCTGTTGCGCCAATCATGATCATGATGATGGTTACGTCTAGAAATAAAATCTATTGAATCGCCCTAAAGGCTGGGTTTCCGATTTTTCTAATGGATAACAATGATACACGATTACAAAATTTATAAATAAAAAAAAAAAAAAAAAAACATTTTTTTTTTTAATAAGACCTCTTTTAAATAAACTGAGACTTTCAAATGCGGCATTTTCTATGAACTTGAAAAATAGAGGATACTGTAAGAATAACATGAGAACAGAGAATTTAATTTTAAAAAGTTTTTCGACATTCGAAGCACATTTTTTTCTTATGTGTGTGTGTATAAGAAATGGTATGTTGAATCCAAAATTTTCCCAAATATATACAAGTTAAGAAAACAGTTTCATTAACTTTTTTTTTTTAGATTTTTCACTTGGTATCAAGCATGAATTGTATAGGTATATAACATTAAATTACATTTGATAAACCAAACAAATTTTTAAAAAATATGTTTTGCAGTCTGTATAATTCTTTGAAATTACTTGATGGATCCGTTTCGGAATAATAAAATTGCAGTCTGTTGAAAATGTTAAGATATAACGTTTTTTTTCATTGGTGATTTATTTAAAAAAATGACAACAAATAATTCTTTTTCTTCGTAGTTTAATCGTATTATAAATTGATTTTCATTCTTTAAAGCACAACATTTAAAAGTAACTAAGAAAGAAAAAAAATGATTTTTATCTTAGAAAAAGTATATGAACCAGACATTAACATTGTGAAAAAAAAAAAAAAAATACCACGTGAACCGAAAAAGAAATTCATTTTGAAATGCATTCGCTCTGAAAATGACGCCATTTTTTGCCCCTGCGTAATAATCGTAGCTAGGCTGCCTGTCAGGAATTTATAAGGTTTTCTTCCCTATGATAACACTCAAATGCGGGAAATTCACCCTAAAAGTGCTTGCCTGAAAAGATTTTATCACCCGCAGATAAGCATACGGCAGTAGAACTGTAGAACGCGGTAACTAGAATAGTAGAATGAATTCCATGTTACAAACCGGAACTTACAAAAAAAAAAGAGCCCACCCATGATCAACAAAAGAAAAAAAAATGTCAGTTATCAGTAATTATTTTGATTCTTTTCATTTGAATGCAGATTGTTATGTATAAGCAAAACAGATATTTTGGTCACTCAATAATTACCGTAGGAAAAAGGTTGGTAATTGGTAGAATGGGTAAAAGTTGAAATAAATGACAATGTTTTGTAAAAAAGTATCAGTAAGGTCTCTAATTGTAAATCGACGGTTTGCAAGCACCAAATCTTTAATTTTTGGGACGTGAGCTTCGTCGGTTGAGGTTGATGGTCGACCAGAGCGCTCTTCGTCTTCACGCGTTCTCTGCCTTCTTTGAACTGTTTATACCACTTCTAAACATTTCTTTCCGATAGAGGAATGCTCACCGAGTGCCTTCTGCAACATACTATACGTTTCCGTAAATATAACTTAATGCATGTTCTTTGCTCAATTAATTCAGTCATTTCAAAAATCGCCGGAATCACTTTTAGCGTCTCACATAGCCAAGCGTAACTCAAACACTAATGAATATTTTGACGTCAAAATTTCACACAGATGTCAAGGACAGTGCCAGCAACCTGAAAAAGAAAAAAAAATTGAAATTCCATAAGCCCAGGGAATTTTAAATTGAAAATTGGTTTTAGTTTTTGGATACAGTAGTATTGTTTCTAAATCTGGCATAAAACTAGAAAGTACAAGTCTTTGTTATTCTCTATTACTTCAGAAAAACATATTGTGAACCATTTGCTTATTCGCTAATAGGGCAACTAAAAAAAGGTATACCATTTGGATGGAAAGCTATGGTGATTGGAAACATATTGTAGAAACCATAGAAAAATACGAGACACCGAAAAATCACTTAGATTCGTGTCTTGCACGAAACCCTTGATGAAGTTCAAGAGTCTATAAAAGAGAAAGAAATATATTTTTATCGCCAAGTACTTACAAGACTTCTTGATGTTGCTCTGACTCTTTCAACCTGTAATTTAACTTTTGGTGTCCATAGTTAGAACATGCATACAACAATGATTCAAGTCGAAACGGTAATTTTTTTTAGCATTGTTGAGTTATTAGCGAAATACAATCCTATTTTACAAGAATTGTTAAGTAACTAAAAGGGTCAGACAAAATACTTAAGTCTAAAAATACAAATTGTGCTTATTGCTGTCCTGGTCTAAAAAATGGTAAACGAACTGGTAAAAGAAATAACAACAGCAACGTTTTACTACTGTGTCTAAAAAGTAAGACCAATTTTCAATTTAAAATTCCCGGGGCATATGGAATTTCAATTTTTTTTTTTTTTTTTTTTTAGGTTGCTGGCACTGTCCTTGACATCTATGTGAAATGTGACGACAAAATATTCATTAGTGTTTGAGTTACGCTGGCTTTGTGAGACGCTAAAACTGATTCCGGCGAATTTTTGAAATGTCTGAATTAATTGTGCAAAGAACTTGCACTCAATTTTGTTTGCGGAAACGTATAGAATGTTGCAGAAGGCATTCGGGGAGCATTCCTATATCGGAAAGAAATGTTTAGAAGTGGTATAAACAGTTCAAAGAAGGCAGAGAATGCGCTGCAGACGAAGAGCCCTTTGGTCGACCATCCACTTCAAGCGACGAAGTTCACGTCCAAAAAATTAATGATTTGGTGCTTGCAAACCGTCGATTTACAATTACATACCTTGCTGATGATGCTGGAATTTCAAAAGGATCGGTCAGTTCCAATTTGGGCCTCAAACGCATCAAATCTCGATTGGTACCGAAAACACTGAATGCGCCAGCTCATAATGCATTGATTCTTCTTGACTTTTTCGCCAAAACTGAAACCCATATCATTCCGCAACCACCGTATTCACACCGTGCGTTACATTTTATTCATACTCTCTGACGAACTATAAAATGTTTAATTTTTATTTTAATATTATAACAACTAAAAATGCTTAAAGTTTGTAGTTGTAATTACGACGATTTGCCAGATTGACGGAGAACCTTGGTTGCTTAGCAACCGCTATCTCCTGCTTTGGGAGTGAGGGAAGTTTCTTAAGCTTTAAGCCCATTGATTAGATAGAAAAAGAGTAATATGTTATTAATTTATTTAAAAATTAATTATTCGAATTTTTTATTAATTAATAAAAAAAAATTATGCAATATATAATTTTTTAAATTATTATTATAATTTCAAGAAGGTAATAAAGAAAAAATAGATAAACAATAAAAACAAACAAAAACGATTGGAGGGGAAATTGAGACTCAGTGGAGAAACTGCATGGTCATTCAGAAAGGGGGATATCGGAACGTTAATGAATAATATTCAGAACACCGCGAGGTCTTTTGCGATTTTTAAAATCAGAAATGTCGTAAACATAGTTGCTTAAGATCAATCAAAACAGAATTATTAATATTCGGAGTGGAATTATAACATTTTTTTGCAATTTTATACACAAATTGTTTAAAACTTGGGAGGGAAAGAGCATGTCTGATATCCTCATTTCGGAAAACCCAGGGCGAATTTGTAATCATACATAATATTTTATTTTCAACTCTCTGTATGATCTCGATATTCGACGGAGCAGTAGATCCGCAAATAGGACTCGCATGTGCAAGTATTGGACTCAAGTAAGCAAGATAAAGAGTTTTTTTATTTTCCAAGGACATAGTAGAGTTCCTACAAATGAGTGGATACAGTACACGAATGCATCTATTAAATTTGATGGGGGAACTTGAGTAACCTAAATGTCATGCAACTACATTTGCAGATTTCAGATGGGAAATCTGTTATTTTTCTTTAAAAGTGTTAATGGTAACAGAAATTAACAGTTAATTTTAACAGTTAAATTTACAGTTCATTAATTTTATAATGTTTTCTTCAGTTACAAACATGAATATTTTATAACCAACATTGATTTGATTTGCAGCATAGGATATATTTATCGAGTGAGAAATATGATATTTTTGTGTAAATTTTTTGTATTCAATAATTGCACTAATTTTTTGTTTTTTTTTTTTCATCTGTAGAAAATTAAATTTTCTAATTTATTTTACTAAACTAAAATAATCAAATAGTTATAGCTTAATAGTTTTATTTATTTACTTAATTTTTTAAATTAAAAAAGTTGTTATTGTTAAAAAAGCTTTTGTAATTAGAAGTATTTAACCACAATGAATGTGTGAATTAATCAAATAAACAAAGAGATTTGTTTATAAATATAAAAAGATTATAGATGTTCTATAAAAAATGATTGGTGATTTAAATCTATATGTTTTTTTTTCATACTTAAATACATAATTTTTCATAATTTTCATGCATAATACTTAATAATAAGTTTTCTGAAATGCATTTCTGAAGAGATGGCAATCATAAATTTATACATTAAAAATAGCTCTGGCCATCCATCGATAATATGTTGATTCATCTGTAAAATATATTCTCGGTAAAAAATAACACTCTTTTGAGAAGAAATTTTTTGTGGAATAATTCTTAATATATTTCCAACAAATAACATTCCTCATTGCTCGATTTCAACATTCTTTTTTTTAAAACAAATTTGGCTGATAAATTAATAAAATTGACTAATTAGTATTAAAAAGAAATATGTGTATTAGATAGTTATCATATCTTAAATACATTATATATCATCGTAATCTATCATATCTTTAAGCGATTAAAGTAATCTCTTTTGTAAAATATTCACCGTAATATGCATCTATAATTTGATAATGCAAAAGCTATTAAAAAAATAGTAAAATTAAAAATAAAAAAAGCCCAAACAATAAATAAATAAATAATAACTATCAAACTATAGAATTATACAATAACACTGCTTTAGGTTTTAAATATGCTAAACTTATGCGATTAAGGTGAAACATTTAAGAATTTTAAAATTGAATAAAATAATTTTTACTATTTTTTTTTTTCATTTATTTTACTGTGTAGTTTTTATTGTTTGCATTGTAAATTCACTAAATTCTTATTCATAGAATTATTAAACATCATTTAATTTTTAGGGTATTTTTTTATAAAAATTTTTTAACGTTATTCCATTCCACATTTTAATAATAAACATACATGTATGCACATGTCTGTTTTGCTTTCAGTCACATAACATCAGAATATATATTATAGAATGTCTCCTAAAATTTTATCCGAAAAACAGAAACGATGGTTTTGCTTCATTCGAAGAAAATTAAGGAATTTTTTCACCCCTATTCAGTTCGAAAAACTGAAAAGAAATTCTTAAATTTCAAAAATATAATCATTTAAATGATCGATAATATTAACTTAATAATTTATTTATGAAATTAGTAATAAAATATTTATTGATTTAAAGTTGACAACATTGTATGTATTTCAGACAAAGTGTATAGGGAGTCAGGCCTTGACATAATGATATCAAACGAAAAGAAATATGTGTTGGGACCAAAAAATACTTCTATTACTGAATGTCTCAAGTTAACATTTATCACTTTTCATAATTGTAATCAAAAATGGAGGTCAAACGTTATTTTTTGTAAGCATGTACTACTTTTTAAAACATATAAGTGTAAAATTGTGATCGGCATTTGATATATGAATTCTCATATTAAGTTTAAAAGGAAACACAGTTTTCGATTATTTTATTATGCATCCCTTTTATAATGCTTGTACCACTATATTACTAATCTACTTTAATATAAGAAAAATAAAATACACTACTCGACAGTGCGATCAAATTTCACATAGTTTTATATATTAGCGCAAACAATTTATTGTTTGCGCATTTTTACAATAATATAGTAAAAACCGGATGATGTTGGAAAAGACTGGTAGGAGAACAAAATAGCAGCTTGTTCCTGCCTACTTTCAAAATCATTCCATTTTATCTGCTAGCGCCATCTATGTATTATACACTATGTGGAAGAAAGTGACGGGACACGACATTATAACGGCATAAACCCATATTTATTAAAATTAATAGGAGGTAGGGCCTCCTTTGGCTGCGATCACAGCTGCAACCCTTCTGGGCATGCTTTCCACTAAATTAGCCATAGTGGCAAGAGGAATTTCCTTCCAAATGTTTAACAGGAAGTTCCATAGTTCAGGCTTGCTTTTGGGGAGTGGGGTGCAGGCCCTCAACCGACGGTCCAATTCGTCCCAGAGATGTTCAATTGGGTTAAGATCAGAGCTCTGCGCCGGCCACTCCATGCGTTTAACGTTGTTGTTCACATACCAATCAAGAGTCCTCCTTGCAACATGGCAGGTTGCGTTGTCGTCTTGATACCAGCAATCATCCATACCGTACGTTGCCCACAAGGTAGGAAGGACATGATTGTCGAGAATATCACAGTATCTATCGGCATTCATCGCACCATCAACCTTCACCAGTGGGCCAGCCCCATACCAGGAGAAACAGGCCCATACCATCAATCCTCCTCCACCAAACTTTACAGTTGGGACGCAACACTAGGGCAAAAGGTGTTCTCCTGGTAAACGCTATACCCAAACACGTCCATCAGAACTGAAAAGGGTAAATCGTTGGTTTTCGTAATCAAAGGCTTATGGGCCTCCGAACGTCCAGTGTAACCTAACTTATGGGCCTCGATACGAAGAGTCTTGGTCAAAACGGACACACCTGTGGCTTGTCTAAACTCATTAGCGATGTTATCCATGGATGTTTGACGGTTACTTCGAATCTCCCTGCCGAACACCCGCCGGACCCTGCTGGTGAGAACTGTAGGTCGTCCACTTCGGGGTTTGTTCTGACAGTGTCCCTCAGTCTTGTAGCGACACACAACACGTGCTACAGTTGATTTTGAGCAGTTACGGAGACGGAGTGTCTCCCTAATTGACACCTTAGCAAGATGCAATCCAACCAACACACCTTTCTCGAACTCAGACAACTCTTCCCGTGGCGGCATCTTGACAAAAAACAACTCTAGTTAACTCCACAGAGTATTTATAGGATATGGCTGACACGTGATACCTATTATTGCGCATGTGTCAGCTGTATCGTTGGCCTTTCTACTTTTCGAGGGGTGTCCCGTCACTTTCTTCCAGATAGTGTATATATTAACAAGTGATTGCTTCCATAAAGATAAATCTAAATATTTTTTCTGACAATACTTACTAAACATGGATAAGATTCTTTTTAATTCATTAAAGTCTCTCTGTTAGGTTTCATACTTTAATATTATGGATTGTTTTTTTAATGTGCATAGTAATGATCGTAAGTTGCGGAAAATAACATTTGTTTTCATTTGGAGGATAGAACAACCCTTTAGAAATCGATTAAAAACATATCATTATCAGCACCACAATGAAAAGTCTTTAATCAAATTTAAAATACATAACCTAACACTTTTTAATTTTTTAAAGAAATTGTTTACTATATATATATATATATATATATATAGTAAACAAGATATTTTAAGACACAAGATATATATATATATATCTTGTGTCTTAAAATACATTTATTATACTCGCGTCGAAAGTACATTAAAGTAAAATTGGTGGGACATAAAAAGGCTAGCATGGCCCTGCTCAATTCTGAGACGCAAAATCCTGAAGGGTTTCACATTTTTTTTTCCCTATATGAGTTTGGTTCTAAATTTAAAACTGAAATTTCTAATCGATTAATTATGAAGGCAAGTATACAAATCATCACATTTGTTTTTTTCCTTGTGTCGGATTTCTTTTATGATTTGAGTTACCTTTAATTTTTTTAATTATTGTATCAACCTCACCGTCAACCTATTTAGCCTACTCCTCCTCCCTCCTCCTACTCCACCGGATTTCTGCAAGCTTCAACAAGACCCTCATCTACAACTCCTTACTTCAACAAGTCATCTCGTCGATTATCTGCAGCAAGTCTTCATCTTCATTTTCAACCAAAGATTTCTTCGTCAAAGAATATTATCAACAAGAAAGAATATAATATACAAAGAATTTTATTTACAAAGAACTTTAAACACAGAGATTTTTTTAAAGAAAATTCTTAAAAATGAAAAAAACAGAAATTTCCTACTATTCAAAATTATGCTACACCTTTATAACTTTTCTCCTCAGTTAATTTTTAAGTTTTAATTCTTTAAATCTACATTTTTAATTGTAGAAAATTTTAATTATTATTATTATTTATTCTTAAATCCTTAAACTTTCTTTTTTAACTGCAATAATTCTTAATTCTCTTTCCTAAAATTATTTTATTTTATTTTAATTATTTCATTTTAAATTTTTATTCTTAATTGCAACTATTTTATTTTAATTTAATACTTCAGTTAGATATTACTAAATCTACTCACTAGATGGCAGCCCACGATAGGCTTTGAATAGGCTAGCTAAAATAATATATTTAAAAACTCAACTTCTAAACAATTAAATTTCTTAAAAAAGAAAAGATATAGAAAAGCGTTCATATAATTGTTATCATTAGTCAATTTAAAAATACTTTAAACTTTCATTCTTAATCGCAATCATTTTTATTTTCATCATTTCATAGATACCTTTGCCTTTCATTAAACATAATGAATAATTTGGAGGGAATGAATTCTTTTGTAAATGTAGAAATTAAAAAAAAAAAATTATACTGTACAACTTCTAGTAAAATGTGCTTTCAGTAATGAAAATTAATATTAATTTTAGAATGAATTATGTTCTTTAATAAACAATAAAATATTAAAAAATAACAATAAGTAATCCAAATGTTATTAAAAAAAAAGATCACTCACAGAATTGTTTTAATAAAACCGAGCAAAAATTCTTTAGTTTGTCTGGAGTTGAAAAGAGACTTTAAGATTTATGCTGGCGTAAGCTGTTTTATCTCAACTTATCCGCATATTATGCATAAAGAACAGGCATTGTGATGATGAACAATAAGTTATAATCAATAACTAAAAAGCTCGAGAATCGTAAATCCGTAATAGTCGATCATAAGCTACATTTACAATTACTGAAAAAAAAAGTACTTTAAAAAGACAGAAACTAGATTCCTAGTGTTTTTCGCCAATAAAGACAAAGACTTCTATGAGAGAAACATTGTGGAAATACTTTTAAAATGACAGCAAATTGCACAAAAAAACAACGCATATTTGATCAAAATTATTAATACGAAACATGCTAAATAAAGTCTTGAAGTTCACGTAAAAATAATGGATTTCTTTTTCCCAACCTAATATTTATGCGAAAAGAAGAATATCTACTAAAAAGAAAAAGGTGTTTTAATGTTGTAAATGAATATAATAGAATATAATAAAATGCTTAGCATTATATGTAGTAAAATGTCGATAAACAGAGGTAAGAAATGCATAAAAAAAATACTCGAACTTAATTATATATTTAATATGAAAAATTAAAAACATTTCGTAGTGTGAATTACAATAATGCAACACATTTAATAATCAAAATCAGTCCTTTCTGGTTTTATATTAATTAAGTTTTAATTACAAATTAATTAAGATTAGCATTACACAAGTTTTTTTTTCTATCTTCATATTAAAAGAAAATATATTTTTATTATTATTTGCTATATATCAATATATAATAAATGCCCATATTCTCAGCTTATTATGCAGTGAATTTCTTTTATATATATATATAATTTTGTCAATCTTTTAAAATATTGCATTTAATCTTTTGCGCTTAATTTTTTACGCAAAGATTCCCTAAATGAAATATTTATTTTTTTAAAAATTGAATTAAAGGAAATAAAAATATATATTTCAGTCAGTCAGTCAGTTTGAGGTTTACGGAGTTCCATGGCCTTATATGGACCTAAACTCCTAACTGAGAGTAAGTCACATGGTGATATAAAAAACATTAATAAGCAACAAAGCAGTAAGTAACCAAGGTATGTCCCAAATCACCAGATCAAATTAAAATAAAAGAGCAACGAGTAAATCAGAGAATTTCAATAATAGAAAACATAAATTAAGAAAAAAGAAATTTAAAGAAAAAGTAAAGAAAATAATTAAAGAATAAAACAAGAAATAAAAAACACCCCAGGATGGAGTTGCAGCTGCTAGAAATGATGACTAAACGAACAGCTCAGGGTGCTCCTGACAACCAGTTCGTCTAGGGTAATTGCAAGTTATGTAAGACAGCCCTAGGGCGTTTAGCATTCTCCGGCAGAGAAAAAATCATATCTCGGAAGATTACGAATTTCCTCATTCGGAATATGTTCAAGATTTGCATAAAAATTTTCCGCAATCTTGAGCATATAATTTCGAATAGAAGGGAGGGAAAGACTATGACGGATGTCATCATTTCTAAAGTACCAAGGAGAATTAGTTATCATACGTAAAATTTTATTTTCAAGAGTTTTAATATAATTAATGTGATACCTTGCAGCAGAGCCCCAAACCGGACTCGAAAATATATATTTGCGTTTACTTTTTTAAATATAAATAATTCCTTATATTTGGAAACTGGTCAGATTATTGTAGTGGTTAATAATAATTCTCCTTGTGAAACTACCTAAATTAAAGTTTTAATAATACTGTCAATTTTCCAGCATATAAAATGGCCTTCATGTTAGCAAAATGCAATATATCAAATACTTTAAGAATTTTAAAAAGATCAGTCACTATTTTGCGATTAATTTCAGATAGCATTAGAATAAGTAAAAACTAATATTATAAAT
>BPLQ01001182.1:9841-49670 GCA_021605075.1 Caerostris darwini
CTCTTATCATGGTTCCTTCTTCAGGTATTGGATTATTAACATTGTGGATTATAAGCAAAATCTGAAGGCAACGCAAAATGTATTCTTAATCAACTTAAGCAGATGATACAATGTAATCGTAAATAATACTAATTAATAGTTTAAAAAACCAAGACACTCGTTGAATTTAATTAATTAAGCGTAATTTTTCCTACTTAACGTATTTTCCATCTATTATAATACCTGTTTCGAACTTAAGTCTAGAACAAATAACTAATTAATTAAAAACACAACAATGCAAACTTTTGAATTTCATAACTTGTTAGGAAAAAAAGATCACTTTACATTCTTCCATTGCGATTTTTTTTTAATTTCCTTTTATAATTTACCCATAGTTATTTTAAAAACATTCTTTTGTCAGTATTTTTTTATGAAAACAATAAAAAAGTAATAATGTATATTCTTGTTTGTTGTAGCTGAAATACAGAGGAAATCAGAGAAAGTTTAGAACAAATAGCAAATTAATTAAAAACACAAAAACGCAGACTTTTGAATTTTCTAAATTTGTTAGAAAGGGCACTTTATACTTTTTCATTGTGAATTTTTTTTTTTACTTCCAGTGTGAATTTAACCCTAGTTATTTTAAAAAACATCCTTTCGTTTATATTTTTTATAAAAATAAAAAAAAAAGTAATAATGTATATTTTTGTTCGTTGTAGCATATCTGAGTGCAACACAGAGAGTCGTAATTTCATTTTTTTTATCACATCATATCACTCATCTTAGACGTTTATGCCTTAAAAGACAAGTTTTTGCATAAAAATATTTAAAAGGAAATGACAGCATTTATTTCCTTGCAAACGAATTTTATTATTTCTGACACAAACACCACCTTCAGAATTATTTCCACTGTTTTGAAATTTCTGTGTGAGATAACATTAGTGTTACCATTCCTGTACTTGTCATTAACACGAGAGAAGAAATTTCTTTTATTTAAATTGCTAAAGTAAAGCACTATTTATTTCTTACTCAAAAAAAAAAATGAGATTCGCATCTTGAGATAAAAAAAAAAACTAAACGGTATTTTTTAATCTCAAATACAAAAGCTATTTATTTTAATGTGCTGTTATATTATACCTTTGCATTTACTTTAGCCTGTCCAAAGTAAACGTAAAAATTTATCTTTATTTACGTTATAAAAAAACATTCAAACGAACGAATAAATAAAATATAAGCTACGTTTGAATGTTGTATTTTATTTCAAGAAACAGTTAAAGTTTATGGTTGAACATAAATAATGAACAAAAGTATAAAACTGGGTACTTAATCCTATCAGCTTTTAAAGGATTTAGGACAATATTGTTTTCTTAAGATGCATCGATGTTTTTATAATACCACTCGCATGGTCCAATACCGCTGCTATTTGAATAGAAATTGTGTTTTGGTTTTATACCAACAATAAAAGCCTAATCAAATAAAAGCGTTAAATGTTAAATTAATCCGTTTGAAATCTCCACTCAGACTTTCTAAATGTTGTTCTTTTGTAAGAAAGCACTTTAGCATTAAATAGCATTATCAGATTTAACAATTTAAGATAGAGAGATGTTGCATGCTTCAAATAATTGGGAATTTTTTTTTTTTACTAATATATTTCAAATAATTCGAAATATCATTTATTTGCAAATTATTACAGAAAAGAGTTACTTAAAAATATGGAAAAAAACATGGTTCTGTAGAAAATTATAATATGTTATGAGTTTTTATCACAATAAATTTTGATAAGGCTTGTGACTTATTAAAATTGTAGACTAGTAATTAAGAGTAAATAACTTTAAGCAGATAATTAAAAGAAAATAATTGTAATTATTTTAGAATTACTTTTAAGTTTATAATTTCTAATTGTAATTATTTTTAAGTTTATAATTTCTAATTGTAATTATTTTTAAGTTTATAATTTATATTTGTAATTATTTTAGAAAGAAAGTTTTAATTTCGATTCGCATATTTTTTTAAATATGTGATTAAATAATAACTATTAAATCTATTCTTGAAATTTTATCATATTAGAAAATTTACCTTCAAGCATTTTAATAAAATATTAATATGTATTCTATTAAATAGTTACTTTTTTTCAAAAAAATTTTAACCATAATTCCATCCAAAATATGGCAAAATGACAAAATCAAATAATAAATATTACTTGATGAGAAATTATTTTTACTTATATTAAGAAATAAAAAAATATTGTTTCGATGTAGTAATAAGTAAATGCAACAAAAATAAATTTATTATGAAAATATTTTATAATGCAAATTATAAAATTAATTTTGAATACATACTAAGCAGGTAATTATTTATTTATGCGTCTGTCGCAAGACATTAAGTTTTCCTTTTTCCTGCAGTTTCCTAATATATATATATCTATAAATATATATATATATATGAATATTATATTAACATCTTCCAAAATAATGTTTTCGCTGTATTATAAATAGGAAGAAAATTACTAAGTAAAAATAACTATCTATATCAAACAAAATTTATAAAGTATAATTTATAAAACTGTATACATTATAAAACTCTACCTCTTTTATACCGTTTTCTTTTAAAATAAGAGAAAATAAAATCGAAAAATCAATCAATTTTGATGTAAGTATGAAATTTTTAAAGTATAATGGACAGTTTCAAATTTATGAAAATGTCGCAATGGTGTAAAATTTCACTATGGAAAAGATTAATATGTCTCACATTTTATTACTTAAAATTATCTTTGCATGCAGTGAAATGTGTTCGGTGAAAATTAACTCTATGTATTTTCTCATTTAAATAATTTATTTTTGTTAACATGCTTCTTCTTTTTAAATGACTATATGTCTCTTCTTATTATCCTTAATTAAATTATTGGCTAATTGCATGCAGGGTTGTTAAAAAAAATCCGTGTATAAATTAAAGATAAATATATAACATTTATTAATCTTTAATTTTTACAGGAAGTTAATCCACTATGTAAATATTTTAAAACAATATTCAAAAGGATTCGATATAACACCAAGTATTTTCAAATACTTATCTGGAATATCTACGATATCAACGAATGTTTATATATATTATTCAATTAAGTGCATGTTTGTCAACTCAGTATTCATAAAAATATGCTTATTTTCTATAATGACACAGCATGCTTTAATGAGAAAGATCTAAGTTACTTTAGCTCATGCTTTCCTATATAAGAATCATCATAAGGATGCTCTCTGCCTTGAACGTAGGAATTTGAGATATTCTCTATTCAAAGTATATAATTTTCAATCATTTCAATGTATTTCATTTAAAAATAAACTGTCAGGGGTTAAGTTTCAATCCGAAGTAAGTAAGGCACTAAGTGCAAATCTGACTACAGCTAAAGTGCCTAAAAATTTTATTTGTTTCTCATTTTTTTAGAATACAAAGCAAAGAAACATTCTAAAAAATTAACTAACTAACATTATTTCAAGTTTGTTTTCATCTTTCCAACTATGAAAAGTTCTGAAACATGTCTATTAATTTTTTTATCTCTATTTCGATAATTCAATTCTCGAGTTGAGATAGTTATTGTTGTCCTCATTTATCTCGTCCATGTATTTTGATCTACTCTACAATTTGGTGGAGGTATCGTGTAAAAATCAATGCGATGGAAAAGTTTTGCAGAAGAATCACTCCTGATTTGGTTTATTAACTGTTCAAAGTAGATTTTCAAGATAAAACGTAATCTCAAACCACGGAGTCAAAGTTTCCATCTTTAATCAAATCTTATACAATGCCATTACTATAGATGATACCATATACCTCGAAATCCTTTTTTTCGGGGGTGACCAACCAGATGCTAGCAGATGCTCCAAAGACTTTGAACTTATAGCAGTATATAACTAATCGATGGGTTGAACGGGTGCTTCTGTCGAACATTCTTTCCGGAACCACTAAATTGTGGCTTGCTAATAATGAATTTACTTTCACGGATTGGACTAGCATTTAGGAATTCCTTGAACAACACATTTAATTTAACAGAAGATGTTTTATATCAAGTTGAAATGCAATTACTTAAAAGTTTGCAGAAGTAACATCCGAATCGTACATCCAGGATTTAAGTACTTTTGGGCGCAGTAGTAGTATCAATTTTGGGGCACTTTTTAGCACAGTTCCTCAGTGCTGAAGAATAATTCTTTCATGAAAGTGAACCATATTGAGGATCACAGAGATCTTGTACCAAATACTGCTGATCCTTTAGTCGACGTCAAACAAACAATTCATTTGTGAGAGGGTGCTGTCAAACCGAATATCTTCGGTGGACATGAATCGCCATTCCCAAGTTCCAACAACTGACTAATGTTTGTTCTGTGTCAGCCAATACAGACATGGGTGATGTGAAATCCCAGGCTTAGAGGATCTCCAAATGATTCTGCCAGAAATACATTGCGAAAACGATGGCAATGTCGAAATAATATTGCATCCATTGTAGGGATCAATTTATTGATGCACTATCTCCACTTGAAGTTCCAAGAAGATGCACTCACAAACCCCGGCGTATACTTTAAATAAAACCATAAGCCACTCCGCAACTTAAAATAGATCCGTGGGGAACTGCCGACGATATGCTTCTCTTTTATCATGCCGGGAATGTGTTGCAAATGCTGAAGGGAAAAACAATGTGTATTTTCAGATGTAAGAGCCTCCATAATATCTAACCCACGATGGTATTTGCCTAACATTGAATCCTTGCACAGCGTTGATGGTAGCTATGAACAGTCCATTTTATCCAATTGTAGAAGCAGCTCTCCAAACCCTCGTCGAATTTTCAGTCGAATGAAGTCATTGTCCCCTGCAAACCACCGTAACCAGTTTTTACATCAATCCAATGAAAAAAAAACCCTACATCTAGATGTTCAAGAGATGAGGCTGCAATTGAAGAAAATCTTCCGTCGCATATTTCAACCAGGAAATAGAACATTACTTATGCCGCAATAAATGGAAAACTTTCAAAGGTCCTTGTTTATTCAGGCGCCGTTTATTTAATTATATATGAAAAACTACGTCAACAGTTAAAATCCACTGTTTGCTGATGATGGTCTTGTTCTAAAAACCACATGTGGAAAATCTGTAGACGCATCAGGACACTAAGTATTGAAAATATATTTGAAGGAATTCATAAGGCCATTTGAATTTCTCGTGTTTCCATAGCTCAGCCATCAAATGATAATTGGTGGGAACTTTTTCTGTGTCATAGATGCTGTTATAGACTATGGGAATGAGGAACTATAACTTGGGGAAATTGTTCCTGTCGGTACAAAATCAGATTTGTCATTGTTTGTTGTTTCAAATTACCTAATTGCCACCAATTAAATGAAGCAAATATGTACTATTAATCGAGATAAAGAACATGATAAGGTTATGGTTATTGGGAACAAAATGGCCGTTGTAAAGTGTAGGCAACATGTGGAAAGAATATAGTTAGTTTCATAAGGATAATAAACGACGCCATTTGCTGGCCGAACGTTTCGTATCAAAAAGGTCTCCATGAATATCAGTCCAGAAATCCTCCAGAAATTAAGTTAATCAAGAAAACTGGAAGATATGCCAGATAATGCCTGGACCATTATTGAGAAGAACGAGTTATTGAATTTGCTAAAAGAATTTTGTGAAATATTCGACTTCGACAGAATTCCAAAGACATCCAGGTGCATTTAAGTTAAATACAACATAAATACAGGTACTAAAGCTCCTATAAACAGAATCCTTACCGTTTATCAGCCTTTAAGGGATATAATAAAAGATGAAATATGGCAGATGAAATTACAAAAAATCCTATAATCTTCAGACAACCGATGGTAATCTCCAGTAGTTTTTGTGAAAAAGAAAAATGTTTAATGGTACTATCTGTTACTATGTGTTGATAATGCTGATTCCTTCATTGGTGTAAAATTTTTCTCAATAATGAGTTTTAAGTCAGACTACTAGCAGATAGAGATTGATAAAAAGAAAATGAAAAGGCGGCTTTTGTAATGCTAGATGGAATTTATGAATTTGAAATCATGCCGTTTGGGTTATGAAATGCTCCAGCTACATTTGAATGTACGATGATGGATATGGTTATATCAAGTGGAATATATGTCCCTGTTATACAGAGTACACCATCGTATATGCTTAAACATTCAAGAATCCCAAATACGCTTGAGAAAAATTCTAAAATGCATTCAAGAGGCAGGAATTAAAAATATCTGCTCTTTCGCCAAAAACAAATAAAAAATACTGGGCCATTTAGCAGATGAACATTGATTGTAAACAGACGCAGAAAAGTTAACAGCTGTTTCGAAGTTTCTAGTTTCAGAAAGTGCTTTTATGTTCGTAACGTTATTTACGAGGCTCAGGCAACTGAAAAACGAAGATATGACCATAGCCACCATAAGCCAATTATAATATTAATGGAATAGCTTGGATTTTCACAACAGTAAGTAAGGTTGACTCTCCGAAAAACACTTAAGATGTATTTTAAGTCATATCAAATAACCCGAAGACTATCGCATGCAACGAATGAAGTAGAAAGTTTGGAAAAGAAGACGAACGATGGACTCGCAGACGACAGAGTTCAAATAATGTAGTACATGTTTGACGTTTAAAACTCTATCTCGTAGTATGAAAGTAGAATATATCACTTTTCCAGGATACTTATAACAAGGAGACATATTATATTGCAGCCGGACACTGCGTTTTTCTAAAAATAGGAAAATTGAAGTCAAAAGTGTTTTCAGAATTATAATAAGCAGCCAATAATTCAGACAATATTCAGCAACCAATAAGCAGCCATTGACTTATTGGTTAAGTATCTACTCGCAGTAAGCGAGACATCAAGGACAAAACTGACTGCAGGCAAAGTGTTTAAAAAGGGTCCTTTTTTGTACATTGTGTCTGTTTATAGTTTCTTCTAGAATGTGTCGTGTCTTTGCTTTGTACTGTTTTATTTCTGATTCTAGAAAGTTCCAAATTCTATATATCCTTTTAAGTCCTACAATAAATATAGCGTGGTTTGTACGTTAACTAAAACTTTAGCTTGTTTTTTCTATATCCGAGAATATCTAATCCAGTGTTAAAGGGACATAAATTGTTGTAATCTTTCTTTCGACTAATTAAAAATCTCAAGGTGAGATAAACTACTGTTGTGATCATTTATCTTGTCCGCGCACTTTGATATACGCTACAATATAAACTTGAAAGCCATTTACTATTTCGGTAAATATTTTTAGTTTACCTTTTTATCGATATAGTTTTAGAGACATTATCAAAATAAAGTACATAGTTGTTAAAATACTACATCCAATGACGAAAACAGAGATAACTCATTACAGTTTTCCAATATTATATTTTTTAACAGCGTACAAAATCATCTACTCCATTTAAGGCTTGACGATTCACATCTTGTCGAACATTGTTTTAATGGGCCATACGTATCCAGAACGTTACTCAGGACAGCGTAAAAATGTTGTTTTATGTCTTCACAACTTAAATCTTCGCCGGTTATGTATCTCAAAACAAGGGAGATTTAACTGTCTGCACCAGCACAAAAGCGCCTGGATTTAGAGGCGCTGGAGAAAAATATAAAACTGTGAAATTTCTTTTTATCTGCAGCTGCTTTATGACAATTCTTGAGGGGAAGGTCCGTCATGAACTTTTACAACTTTACTATCGGACCCTGCAAACGAATCGCCCTGTAGGGACAATATAGCATTCTTTACTTTTAGAGTTAGAGCACTTTTATTGTAAAGAAGAAAACGATGTTGGAGGAAAAAATACAAAAAAGTCTATATTTCTTTAAAGAAATATACGCTAAGAATTGATGAATAATACAGGCAAAAATGCATTTTTATGGATCTCATATGCAGTAAAATCTATCAATATGTGACTTTTTGAATTAAGTAGGGAGTTTTTAAAATAATATTCACATATCATATAAAAAATTAAAATTAATGTACATATCCCTTCATTATTCAAATATCATATAAAAAATTTAAATTAATGTATATATCTTTTTAATTATTCAAATATTATATAAAGAAATTAAATTTATGTACATATCCCTTCATTATACAAATATCATATAAAAAAAGTAAAATTAATGTACATATTCCTTTAATATTCCAATACTATACAAAAAAAAAAAAAATAAGGAATATAACCATGTTAATATACAAACTTGTATATACAACAATATACGATTGTAGAAGCTTATAAATTCATTCATTTTATTTCATTGTGAGGAATGCTAAAAATTTGGATAGAAAATACTTGTTCAGCTACGGTGTTATAATTATTTTTTTTTTCATTTAAATCTGAAAAAAAAAAAAAGAATAAGATACAAGTTTTTTTTTTGCCAGAATGTAAATAAAGCCACACATGGAATAGAAAATACCAAAGGGTAATTGGTTTCATATAAATGCAACTACTGTTTTAAATACAGCAAAATGTGCAAATTGGATTCAGTTAAAAATAGTGGTGGTGGGTAAAAAAAAAAATAATAATATGGAGCGGACAAAAAATTGCGAATAATGTTTGGTGTTTAGAAAAATGTAAAATACTATGAAGGAAAACTTAGAAAAATATGCCTAGAATTATTAACAAAAATTATACAGCATGTGATTTAGGCATTTTTAGTCTTAATAAAACATTGAAATTTTTTATATCATAAAACTTTCATTATTGTATAGGAAATTTTAAACTGTATTTTGAAAGATAAACCTAACACTTATTATGAATCTACACTAAAAACTTTTAATTACAATAAAATAAAATATTTTAGTTTTTTTTTTTTCGTATTGATGTAAGTTAAGTACAATAATGTATTAAAATACAACCAAATATTATTTAATTTCCATAATTTTATAAGATATTAGATAAATTAAATATACCATTTCGTTAGAAAGTCATTATTTGATAACATAAAATTAGAGTTGCAATAAAAATGCTGCAACAAGAAAACTGCGTATCTAGAAACTCTAATTTAGCAATTAAAAAACGGACCTTATATTCTGGTAATCCGTTAATACATTTTGAGTCCATTTTAAATTTTCTCACCTGATTTTGTGTATTTACTGTCTTGGTCCCTGTACTGCTATTTAGATGTAATTACAATATATAAGCTAATAAAATTTCGACTCTATTTTTAAAATTCATTAAATGTTTTTGCATTTACTATATATATACCATGTAGAAGTATTTTCTTTTACAAAATCCATGCAAATAACAGGCTTCATTTTAGATGAAGTAAAATATAAAAGTGGTTGAGGCATTATGCTATGGATAGAAATTTGTAAAAGCATGTATTTTTGGTCACACATTTTTTGATGCATTTTAATGGGAGCGCTACAGAGAAATGCAATGTTAAATTCCATTAGTAACTCCAACTAATTCATTAACTTCTTTATTTAGTTAAATAATTACTACTATAAGCTCGTGAGTCTAAAGCAATTTTTAATATAAATTAAAACTAAATAATTTAATAATGCTATAAAACTGCCATAAATGGCTGACGAATTTACTTGAACAAATTATGCACAGCAATCTAGTTCAAAATACTATCAATGTCATTCATAAATTAATAAAAATTTACTTTGGCGTTCATGGATGAAAATTTGCGAGTAAACCAAAAAGACATCGCATTTTCATGTTATAATAAATTGAAATTTTAATTATTCAATGTTAATAAATATTTGTAATTACTTTAATTAAAGATATAATTAATTTTATATGAGGATATACAGGGTGCACGTTCAATATCACATAAAATATGTAATTAGAGAATCCTTGCTCAGGGAACATAAAAATTGCCCGAGGAATAATATCTCTGTGATGCAATTTTTTCGTGAAAATTACGAAAGAAAACATATAATGCTGATAAAAAAAGAGCTTTAAACAAACAGGTACAATATAGTTACATATAATATGGTGATTAGTAAAGAAGTTACTTAAAATAACCACCGCATATATCAATGCATGCATCAACGCAGCCTGTAGTGGTTTAGTATATACGATCTAACAACTTTGTGCCCACGAGAATGCAGGAAGTACGAAGACAAATAATTAAGTCTTGTTCTGGGATAACTGATATATAATATATTTATCCATTCAACTGTCTTTAAAGTCTGATCCAAAGACCTGGGATGGCAATAAAGGGGAGCCTTATCATTCAATGTGACGATAACATTGGCTTTGGAATGGTAGCATAATATATTGCGATAGGTATACTTGCTCACAGTTTGTAATGCTTCGACACTACACTGGCATTAGATAAAGTACACATCGCAATATTCTCGAACCAAATAACTATATTTATGCAAATATTGTTGATAGTTTAAGCACCTCTATGACGTCTGTGTGTTGCACATTTGCAGACTCATATTTATCATCTATATGTCTTCAAACTTTTCCTGCAAATCTAAGTGCATAATTTGCATTTTTTATATCCTTATTTTTTTTTATTTTGTATGTTCTGCAATTCTTTTTCATTTCTTTAGTTTATTTTGCGTGAACTGGATGTGACGTCATTTTCTTTTTTTGTATTTTTCGAAAACTATTCATCATAGGGGTATGGTCCCTTAAGATATGAACATAATCTAGTACACAAAAGCTATCTATACAGTTTATGAGTTCATGAAATGTTGTACAAATATCAAGTTTATGCTTAATAATATATATTCAAAAAGAAAAAGAGGGTCAATTTAACTGTGTATAATATATATGATTTTAATACTACTGTGTCCAAAAAGTAAGATCACTTTTCAATTTAAATTTCCCGGAACTTATGGAATTTCATTTTTTTTTCTTTTTTAGGTTAGGCACTGTCCTTGACATATGTGTGATATTTGACTTCAAAATATTCATTAGTGTTTCAGTTATACTTGGCTTTGTGAGACGCTGAAACTGATTTCGACGATTTTTGAAATGTTTTTTGAGTTTAGGAATAGCCAGAAGTAGTACGATGCTAAATCAGGTGAATACGGTGGTTTTGGAACGATATGGGTTTCATTTTTGGCGAAAACATCACGAAGAGTTAGTACAGTGTGAGCTGCCGCATTCAGTGTTTTCGGTACCAATCGAGATTTGATGCGTTTGAGGCCCAAAATTGAATTGACCGATCCTTTTGAAATTCCAACATCATCAGTAAAGTCTTTTGAAAAAGAACTCCTCTCTTGAACTCTTCAGTAAACTATCCGTGAGCTTCGTCGGTTGAGGTTAATGGTCGACCAGAGGGCTCTTCGTCTTCCACGCGTTCTCTGCCTGCTTTGAACTGCTTATACCACTTTTAAACATTTTTTTTCCGATATAGGAATGCTCACCGAATGCTTTCTGCAACATTCTATACGTTTCTGCAAACAACATTTAACGCAAGCTCTTGCTCAATTAATTCAGACATTTCAAAAATCGCCGGAATCAGTTTTAGCATCTTACAAATCCAAGCGTGACTCAAGCACTAATGCATATTTTGACGTCAAATTTCACAGAGATGTCAAGGACAGTGCCAAAACCTAAAAAAGAAAAAAAATGAAATATCATATCCCCGGGAAATTGAAATTGAAATCTGATCATACTTTTAGGACACAGTTGTATGTATAAGCATTGAATTAATTGTGAACTGTATTTAATTTCAGATATATCCATTTAACATATATAACTGCATTTCCAATATATGAATATGCTATGCTAATATATCCATGTAATGTTATAAACTGTTCACTCCGTTTCAAATTGTAAAATAGTTTCTAAAATCCAATATAAGTTCCAATCCAAACAAAAATATTAATCAAAGTGTCTTCACAATTACAGATAAATTAGCATTAAAATTGTGTTTTTATTTCAGCTAAACCGAAAGTGTCTAAGTTCGTGTTTCAAGATAATTTGCATGAAGGAATGAGGACAGCGGTCACTTGCATAGTAGTGGCAGGAGATGGACCTTTGACCACTCGATGGATGAAGGACGGTGTCCCTCTGGATGAAAAAACTCTCGATGCCACAGTGATACCAGCAGAAGAAGGATTTGTGTCCACAATAACTATAAGGTCCTTGGGACACAGGCATAATGGGAATTACTCGTGCTTGGCCACCAATGATGTAGGTACTGGATCCTTTAGTTCTGTCCTCACTGTTAAAGGTAAGTTTATTTTTTCTTCAGATCGAGATAATTTGTATAAGAGAAATTAACTAACTATCTACGTTTTTTATTTTATTTCTACTACAGTTAATAGGTGCATTTTTTATTTTTTGAATAATATATGATTTATACATTATTTTTTTATATATACGAGTTGTTTTTTAATGCCATAGAAGTAATATATGTATTCCAGCCTACATGGGTCGAAATATATATTCGAAAAAAAAAACATGTTTTAATGCAATGTATTAAAGCACGGGTCTCCAAACTTTCCAGCCTCAGGGCGATACTGTTTACTCCAGTAAGTACCAAGGGCCAAAACCGTTTTAATTTTTCTGCCATTATCTATAATTTCTAGACCAGTCGCCGAGTACGCGCTCTGAGCGAATATACGCTTGCTAACTACAAACTGTTGTCAGTGAAAAATCACAATTACATAAATCTCATTAGTATTTTTTTACAAGTGGATACCCCGAAGTTTCATTCGCGTTAATTTAGCTTTTCCGTTCCTGAAAGATTTTCAGGATGAAAATCATATGTTTGATTCTGGATATATACATTCCAAACATCGATATACACACATATGCGATATTCTTTACCCCGACATAACTACCGAGGGTAACCGCGGGATGTTCACTAGTTTACAATGTTAGTAGAATTCATTTCAATTATTTGTTAGTTGTTATGCTTAAGTTAAATTTTATGCGTATTATGCTTGTCATTAAGCTTTACCTAGCAAGTCAATAAATCCGAGTTATTATCATTCTGCGGTTTTTTATCCAACTTATTACAACAACAATAAACTATTCGCTGTCGCGGGCTGGGTTGATGACACTGGCGTGCCGGATTTGGCCCGTGGGTCGTAGTTTGTAGACCCCTGTATTAAAGCATATGTAAAATATAAACGATCAATAACCATTTCTATAAAAACTGAAGGAAAGGATAGGAAATAAATGTTAAAATAATTTTTTTAGTGAATTATATTCTTTGTTCCCTCAATGTCGAAACGATAAAAAAAAGTTTTTGCTAATTTTATTTGTAACATTTAATCATAAGTTGATTATAATATTATTATTATTTAAATTTTTTAGTGTTAGTAAATATTTGTGAAAAAAATAATAATAATAATAAAAGTATTTATAAGAATAATAAAAACAAAATCAGGATTTTCTTTTGTTTGAATATGCAGAGTGTATTCATTTAATATTTCTTACTATAAAATGCATCTTTTTGATAGAATTTGACAGATTTAAGAAATATAATTAATGTAAATAAAAAAATATAATAGTATACAAATGATTATAGAGTAAATTTATGTTATCAAATTATGAGTTTTTAATGTTTTTATCTAACGAAATGATCTACTTAATTTTTCTAATATCTTAAAAAATAAGATAATTCAAAACATACATTTGTTTGAGTTTCATTACATCATTCAGTTTAAATTAACTAAAAAAAAAAAAGAAAAATAATAATAATAAAACTGAAATATTTTATTATCTTCTAGTTAAAAACAGTTTTTACTGCAGATTTAAAAATAATTTTAGATTTTTATCTTTCAAAATTGAGTGCAAAATTTCATATACGTTAGTGAAAGTATTATGAGATAATATTTTTCCAATGTATCATAAATTTAAAAACGTTTAAATAATATGTTGCATATTTTTATTAATATTTTAATCCATATTTTTATTTTCTTTGATACCATTTTGAATTTTTCTTATAAGACAAAACATTATTTAAGAAAAATATAAATACTTATTTTTAAGAACTGAATCCAATTTGTGCATTTGACTATATTTTAAAACATTCATTGCATTTTTATTAAATCTATTGCACTTTGGTGCTCTCTGTTTCAATTTTTTACATTTATTTACATTCTGATAAAAAACAGATCTCTGAAACCTTAATTTTGTTCTTTTCCTAGAATTTAAGGAAAAAAAAATTAAGTCTGAGTTAATTCAAATTAGCATACACTACGCGAAGCGTACAAATGCCTCTTTTAATCGAAAGATTATTTTTGACATAATTATATTACCTTAACATTCGGGGAGCTAATTAAATAATACCCCATTTTCTTCTTATTTAAAACTGAGCCCAGTTGTATTAAATTTTTTTTCCTCTTTTGTAACGATCTATAAAAACCGAAGTAAGCTCGTCTTGATCTCAGAAAAATTCCAATCATTTGTATGTGATTAACGAATAATTTAACGATAGTTTGCACTTAAATATTTCATTGATTCGGTTTTTGTTCATTACAATTTTTTTTGGAAAGATAATCTGAAAAATTCATTTGCATTAAAATTGCAAATCGTAAAATTCTTTTTCTGGAAACGTATGATTTTCACAGTATTGTTTTTCTCTCAAATAATACAAAAAAATTGACACTTTTTGGGATTGATTTTTTTTCTTCACATTAATTCATTTAAAAATAATATTGATTAGCATTCCTCATAAATATGTTATTTCCAACCATAGCTTAATACAAGCGATTTACTCGTTATTGTTGAACAAGATATCGTTTTTAACCCTCATTCTTTTCATTAAAATATTATCAAAATTGCAAAGTGCAAATAGTAAAATTTGCTTAAAATTAAAAATCATAATTTTCTTTTTTTGAAAACGTACGCTTTTACACAGTATTTTTCTTTTTTTAAATAATACAGAAAATTGGCATTTTTTCTAATGATGATTTTTTTCTTCACATTTATACACTTAAGTTAATATTGATTAGATTTTCCTATAAATATAACATTTGTAACCATAGCGTAGTAACAGCGATTTACTCGTTACTGCTGAGCAATATATCGTTTTTAACCATCATTATTTTCATTAAATTAATTGATATTATCATCATTTTTAACATTTATCTTAAATACCAGGTCATTCAAATTATTTTGTTTTTCGACACACGACACTTGTAGCTGAAATGCTGTTCTAGACGATTTTAATTTAGCACTAATATAATTAATAAACTTTTCATTAATTCGCATTCATAATCAGTAAATGTTTTATTAATTAACAAAGGTCATATAATTTCATAATTAGTGAATGATTTTCATAATTATTGTTTAATTAAAAAAATTTTTAAATTTTAATATCAAAATTTTAAAAACCTTTTTCTGAAATATGCATGCTTTTTCACAGTATTGTTCTTTTCATTAATAATAACTTCTTTTAAATAATACAAAAAAAATTTCTAGTGTTGATTTTTTTTATTCCCATTTATAGATTTAAATTAATATTAATATTGATTATGCCTAAAAATATGTCATTTCCAATCATAGCTTAAAAAACAGTGATTTACTCGTTATTGGTGAACAATATATATTTTTTTAACCATTCTTGTTTCGATTAAACTGATTGATATTATCAACAGTTTTAACATACATCTCAACTATCAGCTCATTCAATTCATTTTTTTCTGTACACACTCTCATTTTAGCTGAAATACTAAACTTGGTAATTTTAATTAAATCACAATATAATTATTAAAATTTTCACTAATTCACATTCATAATTAGTAAATATTTTTAATTAGTAAATGTAATACAATTTCATAATTAGTGAATGAACTTCAAAATTATTTTTTAATTAATAAGTGCTTCAGCCAAATGAAAGATATCTTTCCTAATTATGTTTTAAAAATACTTTTACATCTACTCAAAGAACAAATAAAACAAAAAAAATATAACCGCTTCATTATCAGAATTAACTGAGATTCGGGTAGCAAATAATGATATTTAATAAATTAATCTTATTCAGTTTATGAATAAGTTTAAATTAAAATGTTCAATCTGATATATGAGACTTTGGTGTTACACTCAAAAAGAAATAATTTCAGTGTTACATAAGATAACTATTCAAATTAAAAAAAAAATTATATATTTAAACAGTTGTTTTATTTAAAATAAATATATAAAAAAAATCTAAAATTTTCTAATACTAAATATTATATGACCTCTAGAAATTTGAACTTAATTTTGGTCACTGTAATATTCTTTAATACAGTAACTAGCAGATTAACTTAATATTTTTGTCAATACTTACAGTATTGCAGATTTAAGTAACAAAAATAGCAACGAAAACATTACTCGCAAGATGTAGAAAAGACACAAATTCATAACAGGCAAGCATTGTAAAGATCTATCTTAGGGGAAATATTAGTATAACAGCTGATAATCAAAGAATGCTATTTCACAATTGTACACCAAAATTTAATTAATTTCAATTTATAGAAATATTTAAACTCTGCACATGTGTATATAGTTCTTCATAGAATTGAAACATAACATAAAAACTCAGACAAAAATATTGGCTAAGATGTGCGCTTTTAAAAACGAGGGTTACATACATTATGGTTTTCAGACTTCATGGATTTGATTAATCTACAAAACCTGTTGCAGGATTTAGATATAATTTTTCCTGTTTTCTGATTAGTAGGTATTCTTGCGAATATACGGATACATTGTAATTTATTAGCATTAATTTAGAACTAATAACTTGTAAGAAATATGAAATTATAGACTTCAAAAATAAAATATAATATAATATAATAAATTATAATTACAATTCTAATTTTAAATAATTATAATATAATAAATAATACTTTTCAAAATTAGCTTTACCCATAAAAGTTCGAATTTTTAAGCTCGACGAACAGATTTATTATTATTATATAATAAATTTATTATTTTATTATTGTTATTATTATTTTTTATTTTTATTTAATTACTTATTTTCTTTTTATTACAATGTTCTCAAGACTAAATATTTTAAAGAACAAGCAAATAAAAAATAAAGCCTACAATAAAATGATTACATATTTTTTAACTTAATTTTACTTTTCTTATATTATTGTAACTTAATTTTAATTTTACTTACTAGATTTTCCTTTAAAAATATCAATAATATTGATAATTTCTTATTTAAATATGATATGTATGTAGCAAAAAAAGTAAACTTTCTGTTGTCAGATTCGTTCATAAAAATAATTCTATATTATTTCTAATCATTACACAAATATTAACAAATATTTGTGATCTGGTATTATTTATAATTTCCCTTTATATAAAATTTTTGGTACTCTATTTTACTATAGACTATAATGAATAAATTTAAAAAGATACATTTTTAATATCATCTATTTTTCACATTTCAGAATCTGATTTAATACTTTCACGACGCACTTGATCAATATAATTCAACATGTTTTGAAAAAATTAATTTAAAAGAATTATAACGAACATAAAAATAATCTGGGAAACGAAAAATGTTCACATAGTGTCCCAATTATTTTATAAGGACAATATTATATCCAATACATTCAGAATGATGCAACATATTTTATTTTGAAAACAACATTTATGCATAGGAAAATGTCATTTTTTAATCAAATATTTAATAATGTAATTGCTTTCAATTTATTGTTTACGTCCATTACTTTAATTAAACATCGATGAGTATTTTTAATTAATTTGCTTTTCAGAGATAATTTTCAAAGAGAATATGACTTTTACGTGGAAATGGATTAACATGTTTATTTTTGGAGAAACCTATTCAATAACATATTCTCCAGATTTAAATGGGGGTATTCAAATAACTTTTAAATAAAAATGGTTTTGTTGGGTTTTAAGGAGTTAATAAAGAACTCCCTTACATTAAACTAACATAGTGAAAGGATTTAATTGAATCTTCAGAAAATTAGGCTTATCGAAATAGGATCGCTAAGTTCATTAACAACTTAAGTTGCAGAAAATTGACAATTTCCTTAAGAGAAATATTATTGGATAGGATAAGTAGAAAACAAATAATCTAATTACTAAGCTGTATTCGTTTAAAAATATGCATTAGATTTAATAAGGAATTTTTTAAAAAACATTTTTATTTAGATACACATACGCATATATATATATATATATATATATATATGTTACATATAAACAGTAATAATATTTTCAGTGTAATTCTTCAATCTTATTTATTTATTTTAAACGAAAAAAAATAAGATTAACTGTAAAAGAATGTAGGTGTATATATATTTTTTTTAATAAATAATATTATCATGATATGCATGTAGAATTTTTTATGTATATAGATAAAGCGTAGAAATGGAACTAAAAATTTCATGAATAATTTTATACCTTAAATTGCATTGTATAAAAATATTAAACAACGTAAAATATTATAATTACTTTCTCTTTTACAGAGGTTAGGCATTGAATATAATGATATTTCTTTTCTAATAGATTGAATAAAGAAAATATTTATAGTAATAATTAAATATTTAATATTAATATTTTATAATATTCTAATAAAGAATTATTATTGAAATTTAAAAAAATATTGAAGTATTCTATTTTGATAACTGCTGAAATTAGATAATTCATGTTTAAAGGAATGATTACATATCTTTTACTTTTTGGGGTATGGGTCGTTCCTTGTGAAAGGTTTTAAAATTCCAAATATATGACACGAGTAGAAACAAAAAGGTATTTCTCTCTGTTTGCGTGAAACTGGAAACTGAAAACAATATCTTTGTAGACCCAACAGGCTTTCCTCGGATAACTAGGAAAAATTAATTTATCATAGAGGTAGATTAGGATGTCCTTAAGACTATTAAGACAACGGTCTCATAAACTTTAAAATGTTTCCAATACATTTCTCTGACTAAATATCAGCTGCAAAAACTTGTAGGTTCCAGAGGGACATGCATAGGCTGTTTTGTCTTAACCAGGGTGAACTCGTACTTTGTGATATCCTGCTCGTAAATTATTCGTCAACACGAATGGAGTAGGTGTAGTTTTATTAAACAAGCCATCTATTCGCGGTAATGGGTAGGAATCTGTAACAATGGCAGCATTCAGCTTTCTTTAATCGATGCGATTCAGCTTTTTTAATAGACGAGATGTTACGTTTTGTTTCTGTATGATAAGTTCTGGAGATGTATGGTGAGACTCATACCTCTGAATGACTTTTTGGCTATGACCGTATCTCTTTCTTATATTTTCTCCCTTTCCATTACTCATTCTATAAGGTGTCACTGCTATAGGTATTATTTAATGAAAAAAGTAGCTTAAACTTATGGCTGAAAATATATATATATTTTTAATATTTTAACAAAATGGTCGTAAATTCCTGTTTTTGTTTAGCAGAGAGATGAGTATCTTTATTTTTATAAAGTGCATAGCGATCTCACTCCATTTCCATTGTCAAAAGGGCATTAAGGGTAGCTTTCCCAATGATGCTGCACTTTATTCGAGAGGATTCAGACAAATATCATTGTCCAATGACCCAATAGTATAAGTGATATGGCACATATTGTAAATGTAGAAGAAGAGCTTATAGATATCGATTTCAAGAAATCCTGTATATATTATGTGTTATGCAACTTAATTCGGTTACAATAACTCCATAATTTATACATTAGCATTGAAACATCCTTTGTTTTAATATATGCCAACAATATTAATTTAATACTTTAATATATTTAACCTACCACCTTCAACTCTCTCCTCGTTCTCCTTGCAAATCTGTATACAGAATTATTTTCACACTTTAAAATAATCAGTGTAATGAAATTTCTGCGGTTTTTAATTTTTTTCGTGTGATTGAGGATCATCAAATTTTTTAGTCCATTAAAGTCTTGAATTTTCATTTCCATTAGTCAGCCGTTTCAGTAACTGCTCAGCTCAAAATAATAAACTTTCTTAGTGTTGCCTGATGATTTTATGAGAATAGCGAAGTATTTTGCTGGAATCTATATTTTCTTAGCATATGAAAATATTTAACAAGAAGTTGGGAATCGGAATTCAAGTCAGTTGTCGGATCAGAGGTCGATATAAAAATCCCACTTCCAAACTTTAAAAAAATTAATTTTTATTTTTACAAAAAGTTTTTAATTGATGTTTAAATAATTATTAATGAGACCATTCAAATAAAATCACCAGCAAATATAGCTACAACTTTAGCAGCAAACTAAGCCAGAAAATAAAAAGCTTCTTAATGAAAAAAAAGCTTAAAGAAGCTGTTAAGAATAAATGAGATATAATACACAGCATCCTTATGATTAAACTAAACAATTTTCTTTTACATGTCTTCATGTATTATGTAGCACTATGTTACCTGTTAATTTTATTTTATTACTTTTATAAGATATAAATATATATTTAGTTTGTTTGTTTTGTAAGCATATATCTTACAGTACATATATCTTTTAAGTTAAAATAAATATTAGATGTTAGAATTGTAAAAATACTTTATTGCAAAAACTTTTTATTAACACAAGAGTTGAATGAAAGTCAGTAAATTTATTTCAAAAAATTTCAAAACCCATTAGTAAAGATCCTAGTTTTTAAAATTACTGCAAATTGTCAGGATTCGGATATTTTTTGCCGACTTCCATTCCTTGCTTTTAATATGTAAGCAAGCTCTTTAAGTATGAAAGTAATTACGATTTATGCTTTCCTAAGAAAATAACAAGAGCTGTTGTTATTAAATCGCTTCTATTTAAAATAAAAAAAGATTATTTATTTTTACTAGGATTAGTAATTCTGTTTGTGCAGGGAAAACAAAACAAACTGTTAACGCAGAATCTTTTTTTATTATTTCCCTATGGTGAGGATTTAAAAACAAATTTGGTGGTGAGAATCTGTGATGAAAAAACGTATCTGTGATCTTGATGAAAAAACGTTTAAGGTGATAAAAGATTATTACCAAGCAGTATCCAATATATTTATTTTAATTAACAGCAAATTTTGTGCATCTGTGTAAACAAATTGAGGGTTCAATGGTAAAACCAGTTTGTGTAATAAATATTTAATTTATGTTAAGTTAGACACGCACAGATATCAAGTGTCCATTAGATAAAAAAAGGAAAGATTCACTACATAATGGAAGTCTTGACAACTACTAAGAAGGAAGTTTAGTTAGGCTAACGATGACACTGCTGATAACCTGTATTTCCCATTGATATATTCAAGAATGGAGTAGATAATTCATTAAATTTTAAAATATTTAAACTAATCTAGAATTCCATTTTAAACAATTAAGCGTAAGGATTAGTGATTATAACATTAATATTTAAATTAAAGAAAGAATGAAGAGAAAAAATATTTTTTATGCGCCTGATCATCAATTGTGACTACAAAAAATTAAAGAAATGGTATGTTTACAGTTTAAATATTCCATTTACTTTATTATCTTTAACATTGTCTACAGGCTCTCCAATATCATAGCCATATATGATTTGTTTTTACACATGCCAATTTAAACGATTTTTTGTTTTAACGAATTATTTCAATTATTCCAAAACAAGATTCATAATAATGAAGAAAAATACGTTGTATTTACAAGTGAAATTATTTTTTATTACTGATAATGAACAACAACTTTTTTATAGTTAGGAATGGTGTCGCTTCCGTTCAAATTGAATTTAGCGGCAATCTAATAAATCTATCATAATCTATTATTTATTCAAGGAAAATATTTATATAAAGGCTTATCCTTGTGTTTATATTGTTGTTACTTTAGTATTAAAAATATCCCTATTTGCAATTTTAATTTAACACTATAAATTTGGTAAAAATTATTTCTTTATAATTTTGTACGTTTAAATGACAAAATTAATTAAGTTTAAAATGAAATCATTTAAAAAATTTTTATATATTTTTAGTATACATAAGTAAATATATTCTGAATGATTAAAGAATAGATTATACTTTTAAAAGTAAAATTAATAATTCATTTTTCATAATATCTTTTTTATTAAAAATTATATTTTTATCAGAAAATTATATTTTCTATGTCATCTAAGATAATATGTTTTATTTTTGTATTGAGGACCGTTTAAAGACATTTTAAAGTGTGATTTACATTTTATAATAAAAATTAATCAGTTAAAGATGTTAATTACAAATTTAATTTATTCTTCAACAAGTTAATATCATTTCTGAAGAATTTTAAAAAAAATTAAATTTCCCATCTTACTGTTAGTGCTTATAGTCGTAGTGCCTTTCTTATCTTAGTGTTTATTTCCTATCAGTGTTAAATCAGTGTTTCCACCAAAAAAAAAAAAAAAACAGTTATATTTTGATAAACAAAGGAAAAAATACTGCATTTATATAGTAAAATTTTCATTTCTTTGTGGTTCATGTTATAACAAACATACCATTTTACTTCTTTTTAATAAATATTTATTTTCTAATTTAACCAAAACAATAATCATCAATGACAATCTTTATAAATAAAATTGGATGTAAAATAAATTTATTCCACGATTATCGAATCAAAAAAGGATGAAAAAGGAACATTGGATATGACACTTACTAATGTTAAGATATTTTTAATATAATTTTTCTACAATTTTAATGGCTTAACCATTGTTAAATTAAATTATTAATTAAAACACACACCACAATTATTTTTCGTGACTTCTTAAAACAACATCAATAAAAAGTGCATTACATTCTTTGGTTTTTAGAAACTTTCAGACTTTACATAAAATACAGCACCTTGAATAAATAAAAGGAAATATATTTTATTTTTATCTGAAATACAGAAATGTCTCTTGTGGTTCCACCTATAATAAATCAAATACAAAACAACGCCAATTTTCAAGAACAAACAAATAAATCCATAGAAACAAATTCAATCTTAAATGTGCTAAAACATCGATTAAACTTCACTTTATCTTCAAAACGTCTCCGAAATATCATAAAATGAATAAAAATAAACTTTTAAACAAGTAAAAGTTTTCTTTTTCTTTTAATTTATATAGAAAAATTAAAATCAAAAATAGAATGCAATGCAAATTATCGATAAATCTGGAGTTTGTTTCTATCATTTCCTAGGCATATGCTTATGGATCCCATTGAATTTTGCGCTCAGCATATGCAGCTGATTTTAACTAGTTGCAGTATACACAAATTCAGCATCCATACTCAGATGTATACTAGAAACCTATTTACTAAATGTGTGCATTTTTTTGGAAATGTGTGAAAAATTTAATTAAATTATCGAAAATTTAAATTGAACTAATCTTTTTAGAAAATTATGCATGTAAATAATATTAATAAATTATATCTATTATTTCAGTGATGATTTACGTTCAGTTACTTCAGAATTTTATAACCTATAATAAACCATTCATAAAAAACAATTGTTCAGATTCAGATGTTGATCAAAACAAAGTGATCTTCAAAAAGTCTGCTCGATATTTTGAAAAGCAAGAAATGAAAGAAAAATAAAAAAAAAAAGGAAAGATAAAAGAATCTAAAATTTAAACTAATTTAAAGCTATTTTTTGTAAAAAATTTATGCATGCAAATAATATTAATGAATTACTATATCAAGCATTTCAGTGATGATTTACGTTCAGTTACCTCAGAATTTTATAACTTTCAATAAACCACTGATAAAAAACAATTATTATACAATAAACTAAAAGAAAACTACTTTATTTGTAGCTGGAAACAATTTATTTTGTATTTCATTATAATATACCAACGACGTTTGTCTTTTAATAAATTCTTATATTTAGAAATCAAATTATTTTTATTATCAAAAGACAGCAAAAATGTACCAATCTACAACAACAAAAAGTTCTCCATTTAGTAATGCATGTCTAACAACAACAACAAAACTACTTTCATGTTCGATTTTATTACAAGCAAAAAAATTGGAGAAAAAAAAGCAAAAATAAAGTTACGCTTATTCATATGCACTTATTTATATTTACTCCTTTTTGAAGGTTTTTTTTTCTATACATGCGTGTATGAACTTTTTCTGTATGAGTGATTCAATTTTTTAATAATTTGAATTATTAATAATGAATTTTGAATAACTGTGCCTACTTGAAAATATTCCAAGATAAAAAAAAAAGCATTGCACTAGTCAATTTTCAAAAAACAACACACACTCCACAAAAAATCAATTGCTTTACATTAAACAAAAGGAAAAAAACCTACTTTATTTATAACTTGAAAAAAAAACGTCATTTCTTTTGTAGTTCAACCTTATAACAAACCAAACACAAAACAATGTCATTTCTCTTTTTATCAATTCTTGTTACTTTTTCAACCAACAACAACAATAGAAATCCATAGAAACAAAAACCGATCCACAATAGATTCAGATGTTGGTCAAACGTCAACAAAGTGATCTTCAAAAAGTCTGCTCGATATTTTGAAAAGCAAGAAGTGAAAGGAGGAAAAATAAAATAAAAAAAAGAAAGGAAAAGATAAAAGAAAACTAACAATAAATCTGTTTTTTCTTTGATCAGTACCTCCACGTTGGGTTTTGGAACCAAGCGACACGTATGCAGTAGCCGGTCGATCAGCGATAATTGATTGCCAGGCGGACGGAGTGCCACAGCCACACGTACGTTGGAAAGTCGCTACAGGTACCTATCTTCTTTTTATATTCTTTTCAGGAGTGATGTAGGAGGTAGGAGGTAGGAGAAAAGAGGGAATAGACAGTTGTCTCGTTTTTCTCTTGTTTTAAAGTGCTGACGGAAGTGATTAATCTGCCACTGTTGAATTAACTTAAAAAAGATTTTCGTTAAATGAGCCGCCTCCTGGAAGAGTTGTAGCAGTTGTAGCTCCTACACAAGATGCTATTCTTTGGTTCTTTTTTTAAAGGACGGTGATTGAAGGACGAGGTGGTAAAGTGGGTTTGGGTTCGAACAGACAAGCTGCGTGCTAATTGGCATCACAGATTAATTTCTGTTGAGGTGCTTTTCTTTGATTTCTTTTTCCAATCAGAATTTTTCTGGTGGAAAAAGTGCTTTGTAGTGATGTTAAATTAAAAACTGAAGACAGTCTTCTGTTTTATTGCTGCCATGACACTTTTATATTGCATTAAGTTGTTAAGAAATCTTTAATCAGCCCTAATTAAGTCATATATTTAAGTTTTGTTTTTAATGAAAAATCTTTTAACATATGCTTCATAATGACATTTAATATACACAATGAAATGTATTTACTTAAGGTTTTATATTGCTTAAATTCTTAAAAAAAAGTATGCTTTTAAGGATTATTGAAGGTTATAAATGTTTTATTATTGAATGTTTTCAAGCTTTTCTCTTGTTTTAAAGTGCTGACGGAAGTGATTAGTTTGCCACTGCTGAATCTATCTGATTATTGAATGTTATGAATGCTTCATTATCGAATGTTATGAATTATTGAATATTTTCAAGATTTCCTCTTGTCTTAAAGTGCTGACGGAAGTGATTAATCTGCCACTGTTGAATTAACTTAAAAAAGTTTTTCGTTAAATGAGCCGCCTCCTGGAAGAGTTGTAGCAGTTGTAGCTCCTACACAAGATGCTATTCTTTGGTTCTTTTTTTGAAGGACGGGAATTGAAGGTCGAGGTGGTAAATTGGGTTTGGGTTCGAACAGACAAGCTGCGTGCTAATTGGCATCACAGATTAATTTCTTTGATTTCTTTTTCCAATCAGAATTTTTCATGGGGAAAAAGAGCTTTGCACTGATGTTAAATTAAAAACTGAAGACTGTCGTCTGTTTTATTACTGCTGTGACACTTTTATATTGCATTAAGTTGTTAAGAAATCTTTAATAAGCCCTAATTACGTCATATATTTAAGCTTTTGTTTTAAAGGAAAAATCCTTTAATATATGTTTCATATTGAGATTTAATTAACACAATGAAATGTATTTACTTAAGAGTTTTGATTGTTTTAAATTTAAAACAAATATATTTTTAAAGATTACAGTTTTTAAAAAACCTTATTTTGCTTTGAAGCAACATTCAAAATATAATTTTTTTCATTAACAATTAATGATTAAAATTCAGGATAGTAGTATAAACATCAAATAAAATTTAAGTTGATCAAAATATCAATTTAATAACATACTTATCGAAATGTATTGAATTTTTAATAACCTGGATTTGTGTCTTCTCTTTGAATGCCAACTGAATATTTAATAGTTGAACCCATTATCTATATGATAGGAAAAACAAATTCATTTCCTTTTTCGTGTAAAAATATCTGATAATAAAAAAATTGATGCATCCCTACATACTTTTCATTGTATTGTTCACAAGAAGAAAAAAATTACGCACGTAATTTAACTCAACTAATATTTTGATGGGAAATGCTTCATATTAAATATCCATTCACAATATACGATAACCAAATTGGTGCTAAAATATTTCAAACACAAACATATATTGGAGGAAAAAATACTTGGAATAAAATATTTAATTTACAAGAAACAAAGGAATTTTTCTTTTGCAAAAAGCAATTATGAAATTCACCAAAACAGAATTTTTTATTAATAGATTGAAATCTTTTATTCTGATGCAATTTATCATTATTTCTTACTTAATGACTTACTGTTTATTTAAATTTTTTTCATTACAGATCATCCTCCTGATAGTTTTAAAACAATTGTAAGTAGTTCGCACGTGCATATCCTTGTGAACGGATCATTAAACTTTCGAAGCGTTGAAACGTCTGACGCTGGATTCTACTTGTGTGAAGCGAATAATGGTGTTGGTTCAGGTCTCAGCACAGTCGTTCGATTCACGGTTCATAGTAAGCATTGTTTTATAGAATTGATTTTTTTCAAAAACACGTTTCGATTATGTTAGTTATTTTATTTGGCTACATGCCAAATAAAATAACTAACATAATCGAAACATGTAATAACGAAACATAATCGTTATTAGACCTAAATAAGTGCCTAATATAAAATATGTACTAAAATTAATGAAAATATAACAAAATTGATAATAATTCAATTCAATGATTCAATTGTCGTACCAAAATAGAAACATTATTCTATGTAAATAATTTTAATATTGTCAATCAATAATTTAATAACATTTTTTCTTCAAATTATATTTCAAGTATTTAGTTCAAATGTTTCGTTTGAATTTTGCATTTAATTAAACTAGATACATCACATTTGTATATGATTTCTTATCTTCTTAATTTCTGTACACAGAAACACCTTAGTATTAAACTTGCGTATGGTTGCTTGGATTTTCATAGGGTAATAATTTAATCAATTCTGTATTCATATATTATACAAACATTTCAGAATTTAGGTTTTTCAATTAAAAACAAACGTCATGTATCTTGTTCAATTAGATGCGTAATTCATATATACTATTGGCCATTAAAATTTCTACAACAGGAAGAAATGCAGATAACAAAATGATATTTATTGGACAGATATATTATACTGAAAATAACAAGTGATTAAATTTTCAAGAAATTAAGGTCCGAGCATTGAGATTGGATGGCATGTACAGGTACAGATGCCCACGCAGCTTCAACACGATGCCACAGCTCATCAACCGTATTGACTAGCGTATGGTGACGAGTCAGTCGCTCGGTAACCATGGACCAGAACGTTTTCTATTGGCGAGATATCTGGGGAACGTGCAGGCCAGGGCAACAGCCGAACATTTTCCGTATCAAGAAAAGTCAGTACAATACTGGCAACTTGCGGTCGTGTATTATCGTGCTGAAACGTATGGTTTAGCAGGGCTCTAATAAAGGATAGTGCCTCGGGTCATAACACATCAGAGATGTAACGTGCACTTTTCAAAGTACCGTCAATGCGAAAAAGAAGTGACCAAGACATGTATCCAATAGCACCCCATACCATCATGTATGGCCATTATGACGACGACGAATACTCGCTGCGAATGTGCGTTCACCACGATGCCGTCAAACACGGAGACACCCAATTTTAATTCTTCTTACTGGCTAATGTTATTTTTTTATTTCTGTCAGGAGATATTTATTTGAATTGATTTTACGGTATTCTTTTATAAAATCATCTGAAATTCCACGGTTTTTTTTATTTTTTATTTTAATATCTTTTCTTTTATCATTTTTGACCGATATTTGATGAATATAATGTATTGCCTTGGTATGATTTAGTGGCACCTTTTCTTTCTTTGTTTGTTTAATATTGCTGTTATGCATTTTGTTCTTACATTAAATTCTAAATTTTATGATTAAGAAGTCTATCGACCGAGCCTATTAAATATTATTTTTTGCATTTTATTTATTCATCATTTCATTTAGACTACATCCGGATTCAACTTGAATTCTTTTTTTTTTTAAATAGATTACTAAATAGCAGAATTTTAGTGGCACATGTATTTTTTTCTTTTACTTTATTCCAAAGGTGCTCCTCAGTTTCATTCTAAATTTATGGTACTAAGTGCAAGACGTGGGGAAAGATGTTTGATCGAATGCACACCCTCGGGAGATAGACCAATGAGATTCATTTGGAGGAGAAACGGACAAATAGTGGATCCGACAAACGAAGAGAGGTAAATGCGTCTATTAAATTATATTTAGTTTAATTATAACTTTTATGCTCCTTCATTTGAACTTGATTGCCAATTGACTGGATCTTTAATTGAATTACTGGAAAGACAAGAAAATTTGCATAACAAATATTATATTAAGAGCTTTACAAGATTCATTGAATTAAGTTGGAAATACAATTATTTCATGAATTCGACATGTCAAAAGAAGTTAGGTTTATTAAGGCTAAGAATGTTAGCTCTCAGTTAGCAGAAAATTACCATCAGAAAAGAAAATTTTATTCAAATTTATATTTATGAAATAGTTTGATACATGTTAGTAAAATATTATTTATTGGTTTAAATAATTTTATAAATGTAATTTAATTTTTTTAAATTAAAAATGGAATAAAATTATTATTTCTTTTAATAAATTTGAACAAAAGTATTTAATCATGCATAGATTTCTCTGCGGGAAAATATAAGTTTAGATAAATATTTTAATGGTATGTTTAAACAATAGTTATTTATATTATTCAATTATGAATAATGATAGTATCATAATTTGCTTTTAATTTAGTAAAAATATATATTACAATTTAAGTTTTTTGTTAATCTTTTCATATTTGTAAAAATTTGATTAAAATACGTTGTTTCGGTTTAATTTAAAATTGTCAATGCAATAATGATTTAATTTATTTTTCAACTTAACTATACACAATTTAAATTGTAGTCATTTAATTTAATTTTAATTTAATTAGATTACTTTAACAATTTAATTTAATTTTAATTTAAAAAGTAGATTACTTAAACAATTTAAATATCAGTCAATACAATTTAATAGATGATATAATTCATTTCTTATAATAAATAAAAATAGGAAATAAAAACATATTGTATATAATGAATTCTCCTTATATCTTTATATTCAGAAATGTGGCAAAAATACCAAATGTAAAAAAGACTACAAAAAAGTATAAGAAACATGAAGTGCTTAGCATAAGAAGATGTTAGCTTTTTAAACTTTTTAAATGTAGGAACTATGCATGAATTTTTAATTTAATTTAATCATTTATCAATTTAATTTAATTTTAATTTAATTAGTAGATTACTTTAACAATTTAAATAATAGTCCATTCAATTTAATAGATGATATAATTCAATTCTTATAATAAATAAAAACATTAATTAAAAACATAATATAGTGTTTAATGAATTACCCTTAAGTGACACAAAAATTTCTTTATATTCAGAAAAGTGACAAAACTATTAATTGCAAAAAAGCCCACAAAAAGTATCAGAAGTTTTAATTGATAGCTTAAGTAGATAACCTTGAAGTAGTAACCTTTTTTTATTATATAAACTATGCATGAAAGTAGAAATTCCCAAAACAGAAAATCAATACTTTCTTTTTCAAGAAATTTTCTTTGGTATACAAACATAATATCTAAGCAGATTTGAAAAGACTATGAATAATTTGATATCACTCACATCCTCTTACTTTTCCTACTATGTCGTGACAAAATTCATTTTTATTATTCAATGTCTCAAGCACTAAACTGAAAGTACCATTCAAGTATTCTCAAAATCAACTTTATCTCCTGTCTTAAATTTCTAAAACTTCATGTAAGCCATCACCTAAAATAATGCAAACATTGTTTTTGTTGATTTCCCCCCTTTTTTCTATCACTGAGGCCTTTCAATCCCCATTCCAGTGTACTGGCTCCAGGTATATTCATAAGCAAATCAGCTGGAGTTGGTGAAACTTAACAGCTTTGGGAGGATGGGCTTATGCTGTCAAAACAGAATTTCAGTTAAATGGATAGGCCAGTCGCTAGATCCTGCTGATACATCTTTTGTCAACAAGTTGTCTAAGATGAATGATAGATGGTCCAAGTATCTCGAGGATTTAAAATCTAAACTCTTTTCTTGGGGAAGTATTCCTTTACCTTCGAAAAGATACTGAATCCATACCGAGACAGTTTTCATATTTATTTTAAGCGAAAAGTTTTTCTTTCGGAGTAAATTGCTAAAAGCTATTTTCAGTAGAAATTGAAAGCTGTGACTTACAGAGCTGTGTTTCGGAATAAGTTATGAGAAAGAGAGTTTGCATAAAGTATGAGAAAAAGTGCTTATATTCCATCATATATTTGTTTATGGAGTCATATATCATCTAAAGAAAGCTTTATAAATGGAATCGAATTTTAAATATTCCATCATTCTAGCGAAATACATAGACATGGGATTACTGCAGAGTTTTTTTATATTTTAATACACAGAAATGTGCATTGATTAATAATGGTATGTTTATTAAGCAATATTTATTTACAAAAATTATTGTTAATCTATTAAACTTTTTGTTTAAAAATGTATCCAGAAGATAATAAAACATTAAAAAATTAATTTTGTATTTTATTTAATTAATTATAAAAACGTTTCAATTTTTACTTGCAATAATACTATAAAAGGATTTATAATCTACTAAAATTAATACTGCCATAATATGAAATACGTAATGCTGATTATTTCATTCTAGAATTTTTTTAAATATAATTAAACACATCTATCTTAAAAAGTAAGTTAACTTTTTGATATATTTTGTTTATTTTAAATTTTTACTTATGTTAATATTATAAAAGGGTTTATAATAAAATTAATACTGCCATAATATGAAACAGCTTATACAAATTATTTCATTTTAAATTTATTTCAAAAATAATGAAACATATCTATATTAAAAACTAAATTAAATATTTTATACAGTTCGTTTATATCATATTTTTGTTTATACTAATAATATAAAATTATTTACGTTATACTAAAGTTAATACTACAATAATATGAAATATTTTACTCTAATAATATAAAATGATTTATACTATACTGAAGTTAATACTGAAATAATAAGAAATATCGTACACAAATTACTCTTTTTTAGAATTATTTCAAAAATAATTAAACACACATAAATCTTAAAAATTAAATTAACTATTTTATATATCTTGTTTATATTATATTATTTATTAATTATAAAAAATATAATATAAACAAGGTTAACAATTTTTCTTATATTTATATATTATAAAAAATAATTGTGGGATGCCACAATGTATTATGCATTAGTTATAAAATGTAGGATGTATTCGGTCACAAATTTTTTCACAATACTGCTATCCATATTATATTATTATTTCATAAAAAGGAGTTCGAAATCTTTATTTTAAACATTTAAAAAAATATTAGGCGTATTTTGATATTTTCATGTATAAATCTTTCGCAAATTAATTTAAAAATTAATTTTCAAAAGTTTAAAGAGAAGTATAATGTAACTACTTTCAATTTGTTAATATTTTACAATGTTTAAATTATATTCTAGCTTTAACAGTAGCTAACTGTAACTATAGTAACATTATTATTATTTAATTAATCTTGGAAGGAGCAGCAGAAGTAAATTTAATTTTCAAATCTGAATTTTTCATTCAATGCTCTCAAAGACGCATGCAGTTACCTAAACTTAAGATTTAATTTTGGAAATTAATTTCGATAAAGATGATTCCCTTGAGTACTAAATATAAATATTTCATTTTTTAATCTATTTTGTTTCTAATTAAACTAGCTTTTGACTGTATTGAATTATTCGTAATGTTCGTTGGATGGTTGAAATATTTTCTTAAAACTAATCAAAGAGAAATACTTACAGTTTTATCTTTGAAAGTCTTTTCGGAAATATTGAATTAAAAATGAATATTTTTCTCTGGTTTCCAATGGTTTCTTTTTCTCTTATTAAAAATTTTTACTTTAGAATTAATTGAGATTTAACATTATAAAATGGTTTAAATTATCATAAGAAGAAATTTTCTGCTAATGAAAATTTAATTCTTTCAAAAAAACAGAGAGAGAGAGAGAACTCTTTAAGAAGTCAAATAAGAAAACAAGATAACTCTCTTTACCCTGAAACTCTTATCACTGGAACATAAAAACACCCTTTTGATACCCTTTAATATATTATCCCTTTAAATTGGTTGTTAGGGACTCTCTCATGAAATATTCATTATACAAGTTGTTAACATTGTTGAATGAGCTCACCAAACCAAATGGGAAACAATTGTTTTTACTTTCTCCTGAAGAATAAAACACGTTAAGCGCGAATTTGCAGTGAATTATTTGAATTAATCCTCATTTATTTTTTTACCATTCTCAGGCCTTTTCTTCTGCGAATTCACTTTTAAATTTTCAAAGGATCAAGTCTTAAGGGAAATTAAAACTGCATAATTGTTGTCAGTCAACACGTCTTCTTTGTGAGAAAATTCTATTCATCTCTGATTAGAATTGTGATGAGGTTTATAGAAGTTCGAATAGGTTCAAAGAAGTCTAATTCTGTGGTTTCTGAACTAAACTGTCTATTTTTTTTTAATGTTTAAGCGTGGTATTTTTTTTAAAAATATATTTATTTTATCTAACAAATTAACAAAGTATGTTCTCTAATTAATGTTATAAATTTGACTGAAAAAATTGAAGTGATTTATTATTATTTTTTAAGCACTGATTAGTAAAAAAATAAAATCTAAAAATTTCGCAATAAACTGAAATTCTACTCATTACATAATAATTGATAATAATTTAATTTAGCTTATTATTTCAACTCTTTAAATTCGTGATTAATTTAAGTATTTATTGTGTATTGTGGCCGATAATCTTGTCCACTATAGTTAATTAACTGATTAATTACAAAAAAATATTCCCAATATTTCTAAAATGTTTTAATGGTTTCACAATAATTTATAATGAACCTCTTCATGGAAATCATCTACAATGTTCACATTCTCTAACTTCCTTATGGAAATCATCTAGAATGTTCACATTCTCTAACCTATTCATGGAAATCATCTAGAATGTCCACATTCTCTAATCTCTTCATGTAAATCATCTAGAATGTTCACATTCTCTAACCTCATCATGGAAATCCTCTAGAATGTTCACATTCTCTAACTTCTTGAAAATCATCTAGAATGCTCAGATTCTCTAAGCTTCTTAAACACAATGGAAACACATATCATCTATAAAGTCGTAGTAATTTTCAGAATAGAAATCAGGAACTTAAGCATTCATCTTCTTTGGAAGGGCTCTAAGTGAGCTTCCAGCCGTTTGCAATCCAGCTGCTCTAACCACCAGGCATCTTCAACTTTAGATACTAATTTTTTCCCTGCACATATTTTTTAGTTGGTTTAATAACATTTGATATATTTCTAATCTGTTAAATATTGTTTAATAACCACAACATCTGGATGTTAACGGTATTGATTATGGTAAATTATTTCTAAGGCAACTACTTTCACTAACTCTTCTGACAGATCCCGCCAGGAAAAGGTAATTAATGTAAAAGTATTTCCACAAACGTCTACTACTTTTTTAAGGTAATGACTACAAGATACCTTTCCGTTAAAGTGCTAACTAAGAAAATGGCATCCGTAGTAAGAGAAAGGCTTCATGCATATAACAAATTCAAATATATATGAAATCTGCAATTTCATGAATACCTCCAAATTAACCATTAAAACGAGGAATATAATAGATGAGACTTTCAATTAGATTCATCGCTTTATTGGTTAATTGGGGTATTATTATGTAAATAATTAATTTATCTGATAAAAAGTTAATTAATTTTGAAAAAAATAATTTTCAGAGTCAATCATACTTTGATTTAGCAATGAAATGCAGCATTGCACAAATTCTAAAATAGCTGATTTAAAAACCTATTTGTCAAATAAGATTCCTTTGAAACAATTTATTAATCTTTTAACCTTAAATCACTTCAAAATGCATACGATTTATCATTGTAATTGAACAGTGTCTAATTAATCAATTCTGTTTGAATTCTCTAACTTCAACTATTTGGCAATGATTATTTAAGTTATTAGATGAAGAATTGTGCATTAAATTCTGCATTATTAGCTTTTATTTAATTAGCGTTTCTTAAAAAAATTAAATATAGCCCTTTTTATAGCTATAATTTAGCTAAGAATAATGAATTCAATCTTTTTCTTCTATTATCGTATTGTAGAATATTTTTAAACGTATATTATGTCAATGGAGTTCTTTTTATGTAACAATAGTTTATACTACAAGTGGCTCCATTATCTCAAATATCAACATACTTCAATCAAATTCTAATTACCATACTTAAGAATACTTAAATAAATCATTTTATAATGTGCCTGTTTTTTTAAATACATCCAATAAATAAATAACAGATTTATTTTATTACATTAAAAAGCAATTTAACATCAAATAAGCGAACCTTGAAGAAGAATTCTGAAACATTATAATTTATCAATTAAAAAACTTTAAAAAGTCTGCTTGGAATTTTGTTCCATACAAATATTTACAATTTAATAATTTAGTTACTACATTAATTGGACCTCTTAATCTCAAGTAATTTTTTTTTCCAATTCATTAAAGTTATAAATATACCTGTAAAAGTACAGAGATTACCTTTGCAACTACAAATTCCTTTTTATTCGTATTGAGAAAAATTTCTTTGGAAACATTGATACACTTGTTAAATTAAAGAGCTGAAAAGAACTGTTGATTATTAACCGTTTCAAATTGCATGGTTTGATATCAGCTACTACCTCAAAATTTTGCATGCAACAATTGACATCTTATGATTGTAAGAATTTAAAATTTTGACATTGAACCACTTGTTTAATGCTTTGAAATAAAATTGCATCAAACCAACACGAATTCTCAAATATCTGTAAATTTAAAATTTTAGAATAATTTCACAAAAATTAAAATATTTTTAAAACATAGATATCAACCAAATAATTCATTGAATTGCATAAAGGAAGTTAAAAAAATTTACTCGTCTAAAAATTAATTGAAGAGGTTTCTTTTTTGGTGGGGATGCTTAAGAAATCTCAATGAGGGAAACTTCAGCCCTTTGCAAAACATCAAATCTTGGATCTAAAATAATGTAATATTTAACAAGATACATTTTTTACCACTATTCTTACAGCCTGGAAAATCATTTGGCCTATTCTTACAACCTGGAAAATCATTTGATTTTCTTTCTTATGACAGATGAAAAAATATTGTTTATGGTTGTTGTATTATTTGAAATAGTTCAACACCAAATTTTTCACATTGAAAGATTCAAAATTTGAATTCTTACAATCATGAACACCTTGCAACATTTCGATGTAGAAACTAATAACTAATCATGTTTTGTGAAACAGTAAATAATCAACATCCGGTTTGGCTTCCATAATTAGAATTTCAATTCTTCAAAATAACAGACAAGGAATTAACCAATGTTTAAATAATTCAACGGAAATAAACAATATCATTTCATATGCTTCAATTAAAAAATTCTGTAGCCCCATGTGTTGCCTGTAATATGTGTTGCGCTCATGAGAATTGTGTAAATATTGTTAAAAAGTAAAATAAAGCAGCAATTTAATATTTTTTATTGTCTAAAAAATTAATATGTATCTTTATTGCATTAATGGTTTTTAATGACTTTTCAAAATTCGATAATGCCCTGCATATTTATTACAATATTGAATCTCTTCTATCTATTATTTTTTATATATAATAGGTATAATTTATTTTGCAAAATTAAATTTGAATAAATGAAAATGATTTTTAAATTGCATGTGAATCCATTATATATATATATATATATATATATATAACGTGTGTGTTGCATAGCTTTATTGATAATATACCCTAATGCTATTATTAAAGTATTGCATTTATAATTATTTTCCTTACACAGGTATTCCCAAAATGCAGAAGAGATTGATGATTTTGGAATTAAAGCTTCTCTTGTCATAGAAAAAGCTGAGAGAAAAGACTCCGCTCTTTTTATGTGCACAGCAGCTAATGATTTTGGAGAAGATACCATGAATATTCAAGTTACAATCAAAGGTAAATATCTGACTCGTTCGCAGAATTAAATATTTGTCCTCATTTGCTTTTCATTCAAACTTAATGACTTTGGTATTTATAAATGGGTAAAAGCAAATAGCTATGAATTAAAACATGTTAATTCTCAATTAAAACATTTTTATTCAATTCTAATCCTAGAAACATCAATGTACTTATCTAAAATAATGTAATATTTAACAAGATAATTTTTTACCAGTATTTCATTCGGTTTATTTATTTTGTGTGAATGTATCTTATAATTCCATAATATTTATTATTAATCGTTGTAACTTCATTTATTTCAAATGCTTTAGAGTAGTGTCGAGTTGTAGAGGTTATTTGTAAAACATGTCATCAATTTACAAATGTAAATTTTCACATAATTTTAATCTAAAATTTAAGACTAAATTATATCATTTTAACCAACTTTAATGTAAATAAATATTTATTAAATGGTTCCTTTAATTTTAACAATATTTGCTTAAAATACATTTTTTTCAATGAGTCTGCCATTATTGCATATATTGTTCAAATAACCATGAGTTAGCTTTTTAATTTATCTAAAGTAACTCTACTTTAATATAAAAATTTATGATTTATGATTCATAGTCTTTTAAGAAAAAAAACTCATGTTTTAAACACGACAAGAAATTCATCGCCCCATGTTGTTAAACAATGCGGAAATTTTAGTCATACAATATTGTCAGAAACCTAGCAAAATTTCAGGAATTGTTAACGTGCACACAAAACTGAAGTTTACAATGCTTCAAAATTAAACAATTTTCACGGTAGTTTTTTTTTTTTTTTTTTTATTTTATATAAAAAAAAAAAATCTCAAATTTTATTTATGGAAATTTTTAATAATTACACGTTGTTTTCATTATTTAATTAACTATTTATAAAAATAGTTTTGTTTTGTCAAAAAAGCAAACTGTATATTACATGAAGTGGAAGAATTATTATTTAGAGATAAGTATTAACAATCTAGTATTTTGTTTAGAGCATGAATGAGTCAATCTATATTATTTAGAGATTTAATGAAAGTGAATTATTTTTAACATTAGTGAATTATGTATTATTTAAATTACTAATTAATTATTATTTATTATTTAGAGTATTATGGAAAATTTTTTAAAATGAATTTATTTTTCAAAAACGTTTATACCTGAAACAATATATGGATTTGTCATCGATAATATTTTAATATTATTTACATAATTTTATTACATACTAAAAAATACTTCTAAAATTAAAAATTATACTTAACTTTTAACTACTAAAAATAACTAATGTCATCGATAAATATGAAATTCATTTTCAATGTAATTTTAAGATTTTTTTATGCTACACATAAAAATATCCTAAATTTAAAAAAAAAAAAAAATTCTCATTATATTCCATAAAGAATGTTCACAGTGATATTTTTCATGCCTAATGGTAAATTTAATTTCCTCTAGAATATTCAAGTATAAAATAAATGATACTAAAAAAAGAAACGTGTTGAAAATGTTTCTGTAAGAAAAAAAAAATTGATGCACTAATTTTTTGCAGATATCCCGGACGCCCCCCAGAACCTGGAAGTGCACGACGTTTCCAGCAGAAGCATACGCCTAACATGGGATCGCCCATTTGACGGGAACTCTCCGATCACTCAATACACTGTCATGTGGAGGCGCACAGATGGTTAGTATGCACATGGAATCTCATTCATCCTTGACAGCTGTCCTATATTGTATTAGTAAGTCCTGTCTGCCCCTATATCGACATCTGGATTACTGATGTTAGACAGGGAATCGATGCATGTTATTGATGAGGAAATGAGATGCATGCATTCTGTATCAGGAATTATGTTTGACTTCCTGAAGCCCTTTAATGAAAAATAAGAAATTACGGCTCTTATGTCTGAACATTATATTTTGTTCGGTAAGACAATGTCAAAAAATATATAATGGCAAATTGCATTAAAAAATAATAATCTTCTATATTCCTTGCACAAAATAAATCCTAAATCTAGTATATAATCCTAGCATATAATACTATAAATCCTAGTATATAATACTGTAAATACCTATTTTTGCAAAGTAAAAAAATATATTCTCGTATGGAGTTTTTTTGTAACACGCACACAAAATGTCAGTAATATAATTGTAGAAATATAATTAATATTATGTTTTTAGATATTGTAGAAGATAATTAATATTATGTTATTACCGCTTTTACTAGCATTTAAAATTTTAAAACAATCTCTCAAAATATCGAAACATTAAGTTTTAGCATGTATAGAAATAATAAAATCAACATTTCATAGCACAATAAATAACAAGGGTGCTATTTATAGATTAAAATAATGTATCAATGCTATTTAACAACAACAATGCTATTAATAACAACAATGCTATTTAACAACAACAATGCTATTTATACATTAAAATAATAGCAGCAAAACAGGAAATTAAATTTCAAAAAATATTTTGACCTGTAAGTCGTAATAACCTCACATGTAAGACAGATATTTTAATCTGTCAGATGTACTTAAAAGTTCAGAGATGTAATTGTAGAAATATAATTAGCATTGCAATTTTCCCAAATATTTATACTACAGTGTATTTATTATTGTTTTTATCAACATTTAAAATTTAAAAATTAACCTCTCAAAATATAGAAAGGTTAAATTTTTAGCCTGCATATAAACAATGAAATCAAGTATTAACAGCACAATACATAACAAAATAAATACTATTTATTCATCAAAATAATTAAATACAAAAATATTTTGTCAAATTTATTCATAATACACTGAAGAAAAAATATATTACAATAAATCTTCATAAAGCTTTCTCCATATCTTTTCGGTTTCCAGGCAAGTATAAATTTCTAAAGTCAAATAATTAGCTTATCAATAATATAATTAGCATACGGCGTTTCCCGGATTCAGAAAATAATTTGCTGAATTCTTCGAATGTTTATGTCACTGGTTATTGATTTCTAATTCCTTAACATGTACCAAACTTCACTTTATAATTGAATTCAAATATTCGAACGTCCCTTATTTAATGCGCCAGCATTTGTCGTTCGAATAGTGTAAATTGATGATACTGTAAAGGAATTCATGGTAATAATTTTAAAAAATATATATTATTAAAGCTGTACTTATGAAAAATAAATCAGTATTATAAAAAGTATTCATTATTTACAAATAATTAAACCTGAAGAATTATTAACAAAATTGAAATAAAAAAACTTAAATAGTTAGGATAATTACATTAAATTCAATTTCATCAAAATTAATTAATAAAAATTAATATATTTTTTCAAGCTGACGAATTATTATTTTTTACATTTTCAATTTCATTTTCATTTTTAATATTTACTCTTTTTTATCATTTTAATTTTTATTATTTACACATTTTTTCATCATTTTAATTTTAATTATATAAACATTTTTTTATCATTTTAATTT
>BPLQ01001182.1:65611-223925 GCA_021605075.1 Caerostris darwini
CATAACCGTTAACGTTAAATTTAAATTATAGTTTATAATTGCTATTTAATTTAATGATAAAATTTTATAAGACATTGTTTTGGTTTTCTTTTTCAGACAAACATCAGGAGGGCCGTTAACGTTAAATTTTATTTATAGCTTATAATTACTATTCTATTTAATTAGAAAATTTTATAAGAAATTCTTTTTGGTTTTCTTTTTCAGACAAAACATCAGGAGGACCGTTAACGATTCATAACCGTTAAATTTAAATTATATTTTATAATTGCTATTTTATTTAATTAGAAAGTTTTATATGACATTGTTTTGGTTCTCTTTTTCAGACAAAACATCAGGAGGACCGTTAACGGTTCATGGCAATGAGCGATCCGCTACCGTGAGGGGTCTAAGACCAAAAACAAGATATTTCTTCCGCGTAAAATGCCTCAATGCCCTGGGAGAAAGCCAATATGGTGCTGAAGTAGCAGTCACAACACTGGAAGAACGTAGGTATAGAGACTTAGGTGCTAAAAGAAATGAAACAAAAAGCTATAAAAAGCATTCACGCTTTATGTCACTCGCAAGGCTGGCGTTAAATATATAGCTTTACTATTTTTATTTTTGAAGGTGGACTTCTGATGTATTTTCACCAAATAAATAGAGTTACTTTCTTTTTGAAATCTATATTTTTAAAAGAATGAGTAAACAAAATCAAATATTTATAAATAAAATTATAAAGGGATAATATTTAGTAAGTATAATTTTGTTATAAATTGTATTAGTTTAAATTTTTTAAATTTATATATTTTTCTAAAATATATAGATAATGAGTTGGCTTTTGAATTAATCAACTTAATTGATTAGCAGCTGATCATTAATTAAGAACCTGATTTCGAAGATTATATTCGGTGTTCGCTATTCTTAGCTTGTAATCGAATATAGATAATAATGTCTCATTTGGTTATTTTTGTAGGTTAGGTTGTTTTGATAAATTAGGTTATTTTTGTAAATTGTTTTCAGGATTAGGAAGACTTCTAATAAATTTCATAGAATTTATTTTTAAATTATAAACTAGATTTTATGTATATCTATATATATTAATTTATTAATTGATTTTCTTGATATTGATGGTTAATTTAGAATACTCTATTTGTATTTAAATGAGCATGTTGAAATTAAACTGAGATATATTTATGTTTAAAATTATATATGTATAATACCCAAATATATCAAATGTATTTACAAAAAATACTATACAATGTTATAAAATAAAAGAATTATCTATTTTGATTTTCTATCAAAAAAATTATAAAAGATAAAATTTTTGAGTAAACAGTTGCTTTATAATAATCCTCCTTATGGAAGTAAGGATCTGGAATGGAACTTGCTATATCTTTCGATTCTTTTTAACATATAATGTAACTATTAAAAAATTAAATTCGAACAGAAATAGAAAATGATGGATCTAGTTGATAAGCGATATGTACATTTGAGAAATTTACTTGAAATATTTCTTATTTTAAGAACTTACATTTTTACTAGTTACATTTTGAAATCTTGAAATTGTCCATCACATATTTTATTTCTAACCATTGTAAGATTTATTGTAGACGCATTTGCTTCTAAGTAAATAATTCATAGGGTTCCAGAAAACGATTTAATATAATATCTAAATAAAAGATAACTATTCAGGTATTATGAATAGCATGTAAATCGTAAGCTGATACTCAAGCAAAAAAATTAAATAGTTACATATTGACTTTTTGATAGTTTCCTTCTAAATTTACCATTATTATAGTTTTAATTAATTTAGCAATGTTTAGCTTTTATTTTTAAAATTTGAAAATTCTAAAAAATATAAACTATTATGAAATGCTATCAAAAAAGTTTTTATATACTAGAAAATGTTGAAATGTTATCAAATAGGGTTTTATATAAAACCATGTATATATAATTCCATATGATACAAAACAATGTAATCCAATATTTACAATAGACCATATTCGGTTTTATTTCTAACTATTGTATTATTTATTATATTCTATTCCTTTCTTGTCAGTAGACTCCATATAAAAAAGTAAAACACAGAAAAATCTCCACTATCTGATATAACCTAATAAATAATAAATATTCAGATGTGATATATAATAGGAAAAGCCTGAATACGTTACATTTTGATACATTAAACACAAGTAAAGCTGTAACATATGGACTTTTCCTTGGATACCTCCTAGAGTTGCCATTATTGCGATAATATCAGCATAACAGTAAATATAGTACTTTTTGATGGTAATATAAGTAAGCAATTAATTGCTAACCCTTGTTTTTAAATTCTAAAATTCTACAAAAGTACAGGATGATTATAAGTAAAGTCTCACTTTCAAAATGCTGTAAAAAAGAACGACTCTTTACAATGAGTTAAAATTTGAGCTGAAGATACTTGAAGACGGGGGAAATGGTACAGCGTCAAAAACAAGTTTAAAATTGTAATAATAGATGGCGTTGTAAGCTGCATAAATAAAGTGAATTCGACTGCCAGTGATATTTTTAATAGAAATTAAAACGTATTTGGATGAGTTACACATTAAACCAACTGTAGTATTCAATGTGCTTGATCGTTTCGGTTTTTTGACTGAAAAAATAACTTCCAAGTCATTCAACAGTTGTGACACTGGGAGTGGAAAGTCCATCCACCACGGAAAAATCATACCAAATTGGATGGGGAAAATCGGTGGTTTTTTATCTCATACCATTTAAGCGCTTCTTCAAGTATCTGCATTAGCATATCATTATCATCATCTATAGCATTTTGAAAGTGAATGAGCCTGTACATTGATATGAAAATGCATCTAATAAGTGTTATAAATATTGTATAGAATAAAATACAAAATAAAATACATAATTTAATGCATAATAATAAAAAAATAATTAAATTTTAAAGGTTTTATCTTAATTTCTTTCATATAATCTCTATTTATAAGAATTTTCAACGTTTCTACAAAATAAATGTTTATAGAGTGTAATAAATTGGTGTGGAATAAGGCAGTGGAATGTGGATTAATTGGAATGGAATCCAAAAATTGTTATGGAATGTCGTGAAAAAGCAACAAAATTAACTGATTTGATTTGTTTTATTTTACTTAAGCACCAAGATTGCCTCCAAGGAATGTGAAAGCTTCTGCAACTTCTTCGAAAAGTGTGAACGTTTCTTGGCAGGTAAATCCACTTTCTTTTATAAATTCTTTTTAATTAAGGGAAATAAAAATTGAATCCCTCTATTTCTTTGGAATTTTCTAGAATTATATTATATTCTTAATAGATTTTGTGAATGAAGGAACTGGCAAAAATTAATTTAAATTGAAATTTTTTTTGAAGAACATAATAAATTAATTCTTTTCTTTTCATATTATTTTTATTTATTTTCATTAGTGTGTTTAAGGGTTCAATCTTATGCTTTTAAAATAATATTGTATAAGGTAGGTAAAAAATAAATGGCATGTAAGTAATAAATGTCATGTAAGTTTTTTTAATTAAATAATTTAAAAAATATTATCATTATTAATATTATTAATTATTAATAATAATTATTAATAAAGTAATTAAATAAATGTAAGTAAATGTAAAATTAATGGCAGACTAAACATCATCAGTTTAAAAGGAAATCTTTTAAAAGTAAATCAAATTTATTTATTAAATTAAATTAACTTTAAAGGAAAATTAGAATAATATTACTGTTTACAATCACCAACTTAAATATCTGCTTTAATACATCAAAATATATTATTTCTTAGTGTATTTATTAATTTCTAATTTGAAAAAGTACAGGTTTTATTGTTAAGTTATTTTTGTCCTACTAGCATATTTATTACATTTAAAAATGTAGAAAAGATGATAAAATAACAAGATTAAAACACTTCAAAGCTTATTATGATAGAAATTTTTATTAGAAATAGAAATTATAGCAAGTTTATTATTTATAGAAATATAGAAATTATAGAGATTTGACTTATTTATAGAAAGAATAAAAATTTGAAAAAATAAAAAAAAAAATTAAAATTCCAATTAAATGTTTTTGTTGTACGTATTTCCATTTTTTGATATATTTTATTTTTTTTCTTAATATTACTTATGAATTAATTTTTTTCCATGAAACTTTCACAAAACATCTATTGGTTAAATTAATTGGCCCATTCAAAAGCAGTGAATGTTTTAAAAGCTTTCTGTAGCAGATCATAAAATAATTTCGAAACTCCCTGAAATATATACTACACTTAAACAAAACTATATTATAAACTTTTCTGAAAAGTATAAACTGAAAACAGTGTAAATTCCAGATTCCACCACCTAAACCAGAGTTTGAGAAAGAAAAATCAATAGTTCCATGAAACAAACTTTTCATAGAATGTTATTTTGAAATGGGTTAAATGTATGGGACCTCTCAGCGATTTTTATTGGTCGAAAAATTCACATTTCCTGGGAAAGTTGAAATATGATGGAATAAAGCGATCTATGCGCGAACGTCAAAGCGATATTTTAAAGTAACCTAAAAAATTCCATTATTTCACTTTTGCATAGAATTTTACATTTTTTTGCATAAAATCATAGCCTTTTTTTAAATGTATATGGATTTTATTCGGTTAACAATTTTATTTTTCTTGATTGAATTTATATTTTATTTATATTTATATTTTTATTAAAGAAAAATACTTAAATTTTATATTTTTCAAAAATGTAAAATTTAAGTATTTTTCTTTAATTTAAATAGCTACATTAAATAGCTAAATTCATTACATACACAATTACACAATTACATTAAATAGCTAAATTCTACAGGATTTTATATGTTCTTTTATATCAAATAAATGATTGTAAATGCATTTAGTTTTAATATGAAAATTAAAATACAATGCAATAATTAGTATTTCTATTAAGAGTTTTGAATAAATTCTAAATAACATTTGCATTAAGCATAGAAACAGTTGGAAAAAATTCTTCATAACTAATTTAAATCTAGTAAATAATTAACAGAATTAAAATTCTATAATTACAAGACTCTAGTAAGTAATTTTTATATATATATTAGGATTAAACTGAAGAGTCCTACTATTTTCCAAGTGCATTTATTAAATGAAATTGTACTGAATCAGTAAACTACAAATGTTAAAATTTACACTGTTTTCATTTTGTACCCATAAAATTCAATACATTTCCGGTTAAGCCTATTGCATATTTCTAGGGGTTTCGAAATCATTTCAATGTATCCTACAGAAATCATTTCAATGTATCCTACAGAAATCATTTCTATATATCCTACAGAACTCATATTAATGTATCCTACAGAAATTATTTCTATGTATCCTACAGAACTCATTTCAATATATCTTACAGAAAAATCCTATATAAATTTTTTCAATGTATCCTACAGAAATCATTTCAATGTATCTTACAGAAATCATTTCAATGTATCTTACAGAAATAATCTCAATATATCCTACAAAAATTATTTCAATATATCCTACAAAAATCATCTCAATGTATCCTACAGAAATTGTCTCAATGTATTCTACAGAAGTCATGTCAACGTATCATTGTTTTGAGTATAAAATGACCACCAACAGTGAAAGGTGATGTGTGGACGAAATTACATATCCATAAATATGCATATACACATCCATGAATATGCATATTTCTCACAGATTGTTTTTCTGCCTCATTCGTGAGCCGCATTTGCATAAGCCTTATAATACTATAAAAATGTCCAATGCACAAATATGAATAATGGAAAATTATAAATTACAAAAAAAAGTCTAAATAATGCTATTACTCCGATATCCCATAGTGAAGTAAGAATTAAAAAACTAATTCTCTGTTTTGTTTAGATTTATCTGCTGGATTTTTTTTAGTTTTTGGCAGACAACCCAAATCGCGTTAAAGCTTTGATGAGAAGCTTTGACGCGACGCAAAGCTTAAACTGTTGGTAAGAACATAAAGTCTGCGATATCTTAAAGGGAGTAATTTTCTTGAAGGTCAATAGGTTGTAACCTTGAATAACATGATCATCTACTTCTCATTCTACATCTCGTACTTGAAATAATGATATAAATGGTGTTTTTAAATTATCTAACTTTATAAATTTGTTCATCCAACAATTAGGTTGATAGTAAAATAATTCATATATCTTTATTGTTGGACCATGTTAAAGATATAAGTGAAAATAATAGTAATATATTGACAATTCCTTAGTTGTCTTCCAAAAAAGGGGTTAAAATAGCAGATGGGCAATTTTGTATTCTGCTTTTATTCGGTATGCAACGTAATTTTAAAATTTTTTTTTCTACAATGCTTTATTAATTAAAACATTCTGTCTATTACGCACAAAGCCAGTTTTCCATTAACTCAAATTAAAAAAAAACGCAAAAGAAATGTAGAATTATTTTTGCATTATTTCATTTAATAATGTAGATTTCTAAAAGTTTGATAAAATTAGGTTATCAAATCTGCCAACGTGAAAAATCCAGATTTTTAATTTTTTTTTTTTTTATTCAATTTAGAATATATACCTTTAAAGCTTTTCTAAATCGCATTTGGCATGCTTAACATATTTCAAAAGAAAATTACCGAAACTCTGATCTAATTAACCGATTGAATAATTATTTTTTAATGTATGTCAAATGGTGAAATTTCGAATCATTGAATTTTAAAACTAAGTCAAAGTCTAATGTTTACTTGTCTTTGATAAAATCTTTTTCAACAAGTTTGCACTTAATCATCTCAATTAAAAATTTATTTTATTCGAGTTTTATCAAATAAGATTTGAACGCATGGAAATAAAATAAATACTTCCTATCTCTTACCAGCTCATGTATGTCATTCAATATTTTCTTAGCTAATTAATTTTATTATGTAATCAAATTCTACACTCATCCATTAAGATTAAGTAACTAAATTAGTTTACCTCATTCGCTAAGTTCATTTTCATTACTGGAAGCTGTAGAATAAACGTTTATCTACACAAAATGTGTCTATTTTAAAATGCATTTGCTGCCATTAAGTTTATGAAAGTTTAATTGTGAATCTAATTATTCAATTAGATTCAAATTATTTTCTGTAAATTCAAATTGTAATTTTAATTATTCAATTAAATTCTATTTACGCACTATAAATTTAAATTGGATTTCAATTATTTAATTAGATTCTAATTATTCTAATTATTCACTATAAATTTAAATTGTGAATTTAATTATTCAATTTATTGATCTATGAAATTTAATCTTTAATTTAATGTTAGTATATGAATTTCATCCTTACAAAAATATATAAAATTTTATTTAAATTTATTATATCTTCTTTTGAAATAAAAATGAACAAAATTTAATATTGGGCATTTTAAATAGTAAAATATATGAAACCTATTTTTCACATTCATACTTTGTATGTAATAATTGAAAACCCAAATGATTTAGCACAGGAATTAATTTCATAGCAATTCAGCACATCATATTTAAAATTATTTCTAAATATATATATATTTATAATTAAATATATGTATTTAATTAATTTAAAATTTATAATTTAGTGATATGATAAATGGTTATAATTTAGTTAATGGCAAATGGTAAATTATTTTGTAATGAAAAAGAACATATTGGAATATTGGACATTTTAAATAAAATATATGAACCACATTTTCTATAATCATATCTGGTTAAGTAATAATTGAATTAGCACAATAATTAATTCCATAGCAATTCCGCACACTGTTTAAAATAATATAAATTATTCACTTTTTATTTTTTTATAATTTAGTTAACTCTTGCATTTGTTTTTTTCTGAAGAAAACAATTCAATTAGAGTAATTCGTTTCTCTCAAAGGTAAAAATAAATATTTATTTTAATCATTGGGAAAATATAATTATTCAATTTAAAACGCAAATGATTTAGCACAAGAGTTAATTTCGCAACATTTCAGCTCTCACATTTAAAATACTTAAAATTATTTCTATGAAAAAAGTTTTTCATTTTTGTTGTTCTAATGCAACTAGTAATACGGACAGTTAATCTTCATGGCATAAGAAAGGACTGCACTGCTGTAACTCATTTAGAACTACGCATGGGGCACGTGTAGCTTGAAGTTATGATAAGGACACAAGTAACACTATCCCCACAAAGCTCTTATTAGGACCGGATCCCACGGTCTAAAGTGGAATAAAAACTACTACAAACATCCATGGGACAGCCGGTATTCGAACACGATACCTATGTTACCGAGTGTCACAGAACTTGCCACTCGGCCATCAGACACCTTTTTTTCCTTTTGTTTATTTGTTTATAATTCAGTTAAATGATTCGCATGTCTTGGGTAAATAATTGTAAAACTATTCAATTAGAATATATCGTTTCTCACAAAAAGTAAAAAATAAATACATAGTTTTATATTTTGGAAAATATAATTATACATGAACAAGTTAAATTGCATATAGATATTTCCATATAAACTGCTATAAAGATAAATTAATTCGAGAACCAATTACGAATTGCTAATCTCAAACTGAGTGCCCATTTACCAGAAGACAAACTCTTGTTTTATATCTCTTTTTTCTAATTAAATTCAAAGCCGCCCACGACGACCCAGATAAAAGTTTTATGATACTGATTTATACATTCTCGATCAATCCTTTAAGGGTAAATAAAATTTCAACTAAAAACTCCTGGAGCCGTCCTTCAACACCAGGAACATTTCTTTCATCGAGTTTTCTCGGCAGAGGAGTCGAACAAGGTGGGTTAATTGCTTCCGGTTTCTTAATGAAAGGCCAACCTAATCCTTTTCGGTATTAGTTTTTGCTTCCGGCGTTTAGAACGTATCTCAGGACTTTAGGAAATAGATCCGGACGTGAGATGCACTCTGCCATCGATTTACGATACCATTTAATGTGGATCAAATAGCACGATCTTTGTTCGTTTTCGTTTCTTGATGGAAAAAGATAGAAAATTTAATTTTGATGACTTATAGATGGAGGTCTCCGAAACTTCCACGGCCCCGTGACTTCGACTTTTAATTAAAATTTGACGATCTGAGACGATTGTGTTTTACACGAGATGTAAGATTGAGATTGAGATTTCAATGAGTCTTAAACTGAAATTGATGCAGTGAGTGTGGGTTTCATTTCACCATTCAAATGTGATGTCTTTTGCTCCAATGGTGGAGTTAAAATGTATTTTGGTTTTCTTTCATAACTTATGGAGATGTTACTTTTATATTTTTATTTTTAAGATGTTATTTAACGTATTACTTGCGCATTGAAACTTTTTCCATTTATCCGTAATTTAAGAACTGTTTAAATGTATACTTTATTATCATAAAGCATATATATTTTAATTATATATTTGATAAAAAATTAAAAATTTGCAGTATAGTCTTATGACAAAATAGTAATAGATTTCTGATAGGATAGCTATAATCTTATGACACTATAGTATAGTATACGTCGATATTAAACGATAGTAATAATCTTATACATATAATGGTATGAATAGACTTATAACACGATAGTAAAACTATATCGAAAAAATTTTCCACCAATTTTTCTGATCCATTTTGTTATGACCTTGCCGTGGTGGATGGTCTTTCCACTAACAGTGTCACAACTGTTGAAGGACTTGGAAGTAACTTTGCCCGACATCAAACCGAAAATATAAATCACATCGAATACTTTAATATAGTTTGTTTAAATGTGAAGCTCATGCCAAATACGATGTAATTTCATTCAAAATATCACTGGCAGCACTGGAAATCACTTTTTTTATGCCGTTTGCAACACCAAATATTAATACACTTTGGAACTTTTTTTTAATGTACCATTTTCCCCTTCTTCAATTATCTGCAGTTCAAATTTGAACTCATTGTGATGAGTGGTTCCTTTTTTACAGCATTTTTAAAGTGGGACTTTAATTATAATCAACCTGTATATATATTTCTCTTTCTACTAGACGAAGCATAATTATTCATGAACAAGTTAAATTGCATATAAATATTTCCACTCAAACTGCTATAAAGATAAATTAATTCGAGAACCAATTACGAATTTCTAATCTCTCACTGAGTACCCATTTACCAAAAGACAAACCTTTGTTTTATGGCTCTTTTTAGTATGTCAATCCAAAGTCGTCCACGGCGAACTAGATCAAAGTTTTATGATAAAAATTTATCATTCTCGATCAATCCTTTAAGGGTAAATAAAATTCCGACTAAAAATTCGAAAGCCGTCCTTCAACACCAGGAACTTTTCTTTCAGCGAGTCTTCTCGGCAGAAGAGTCGAACAAGGTGGGTTAATTGCTTCCGGTTTCTTAATGAAAGCCTATCTTAATCCTTTTCGGTATTAGCTTTTGCTTCTGGTGTTTAGAACGTATCTCAGGACTTTAGAAAATAGATCCGAAGGTGGGATGCACTCTGTCATCGATTTACGATACCATTTAATGTGGATCAAATAGCACGATCTTTGTTCGTTTTCGTCTCTTGATGGAAAAGATAGAAAATTTAGTTTTGATTGACTTATAGATGGAGGTCTCTGAAACTTCCACGGCCCCGCGACTTCGACTTTTAATTAAAGTTTGTCAATCTGAGACGCTTGTATTTTACACAAGATGCGAGATTAGGATTGAGTTTTCAATGACCTGAAACTGATGCAGTGAGTATGGGTTTCATTTCAGCGTTGAAATGAGATATCTTTTGCTTCAATGGTAGTGCTAAAATGTATATTGACTTTTCTTCATAACTTATGGAGTTGTGTTTTTTTTTAATTACTAAAATATTATTTAACGTATGATTCTTCTTTCATACGCTAAATAATACAGTTCTTGAATTACGAATAAATGGCAATAGTTTCTATCCACGAAACTTTTGCCATTTATTGGCAATTCAATAGCTGCTCAGACCTGAATTTATATGGATTATTTAATATCTTACACCATAAAAATGGCAGTCATATATTTGATAAAAAAAATTAAAATATGCAGTATAGCCATCTAATACGATTGTAATAGTCTTATGTTATGATAGCATAGTTATAACCTTATGACACGATAGTGTTAATTTTATTACACGATAGTAATAGTACATGTCGATATTAAAAGATAGTAATAATCTTCTATCACGGTAGCAATAATCTTATTACACGATAGCAGTAGTATATCAAGAAACAGTTCAACTGACATTTCCGATCCAATTTGTTACGACCTTGCCGTGGTGGAATGTCTTTCCACTAACAGTATCACAACTGTCGAATGACTTGAAAGTCATTTTATCCGTCAAAACACCGAAAAAATCTAGCACATCGAATATTATAGTATAGATGGTTTACTGTGCAACTCATGCCAAATATGCTGTAATTACAATTCCAAATATCATTGGCAGCCGAATTTTCTTTCTTTATGCCGTTTACAGCGATATTTCTTAATACACTTTGAAACATTTTTTGATTGCCGTAACATTTTTCACTTCTTCAAGTATCTTCAGTTGAAATTTGAACTCATTGTGAAGAGTGGTTCATTTTTAACAGCATTTTGAAAATCTGACTTTAATTATAGTTAATCTGTATATATAATTATCTTTCTGCAAGGCTAAATATAATGATTCATGAACAAGTTAAATTGCATATAAATATTTCCATATAAACTGCTATAAAGATAAATTAATTCGAGAGCCAATTGCGAATTTCTAATCTCCCACTTAGTGCCCATTCAACAAATGACAAACCCTTGTTTTATGGCTCTTTTTTCTAATTAAAGCCGAAGCCGTACACGACGACCCAGATAAAAGTTTTATGATACCGCTTTATACATTCTCGATTAATCCTTTAAGGGTAAATAAAATTCCAACTAAAAACTCCTGGAGCCGTCCTTCAACACCAGGAACTTTTCTTTCGTCGAGTCTTCTCGGCAGAAGAGTCGAACAAGGTGAGTAATTGCTTCCGGTTTCTTAATGAAAGGCTACCCTAATCATTTTCGGTATTAGCTTTTGCTTCCGGCTTTTAGAACCCATCTCAGGACTTTAGGAAATAGATCCGGACGTGGGATGCACTCTTTCATCGATTTACGATACCATTTAATGTGGATCAAATAGCATGATCCTTATTCGTTTTCGTCTCTTGATGGAAAAAATAGAAAATTTAATTTTGATGACTTATAGATGAATGTCTCTGAAACTTCCACGGCCCGGCGACTTCGACTTTTAATTAAAATTTGTCGATCTGAGACGCTTGTGTTTTACAAGATGCGAGATTAAGATTGAGTTTTCAATGAAGCTGAAACCGAAGCAGTGAGTGTGGGTTTCATTTCACCGTTGAAATGAGACGTCTTTTGCTTCAAAGGTAGTGTTAAAGTGTATTTCCATTTTCTTTCATAACTTATGGAGATGTGATTTTTTTTATTTTTATTTTAAAACGTTATTTTACGTATGTTTCTTATATCATGTGTACTGGAAACCTTTGCATTTTTTTCGTAATTCACGAATTGGTTTGACCTGAATTTAAAAGTATATTTTAAGATCATAAAGGATAAAAATTGTAGTTATAACAAGGAGTTTACAATTAAAGTCCACTAAAATAAACCACTCGTCAGAAGAAACCACTCGTAAAATAAAAAAATAAACCACTCGTCAGAATGAGTTGAAATTTGAACTGGAGATAATTGATGAAGGGGAAAACGGTACGGCTTTAAAAAAGTTCCAAAATCTTTTAATACATGGCGCTGCAAGCGGCATAATGAAGTGAATTCGGCTGCCAGAGATATTTTGAATCGAAATTACAACGCATTTGGCATGAGTTGCGCATTAAACTAATTGTAGTGTTCAATGTGCTTGACTGTTTCGGTTTTATTGACAGAAAAACTGACTTTCCATTTATTCAATAGTTGTGACAATGTTAAAGGAAAGCTTATTCACCACAGCAAGGTGATACCGAATTGGATAGGAAAAATTGGTGGAACTTTTTTAGAACTTTTTTTTGGTGCCATACCGTTTTCCCTTTCTTTAAGTATGTTCAGTTCAAATTTGAACTCATTGTGACGAGTGATTCTTCTTTAACAGTATTTTGAAAGTGTGACTTCAATTTTAAATCAACCTGTATATATATTTCTCTTTCTACTAGACGAAGCATCATTATTCATGAACAAGTTAAATTGCACATAAATATTTCCACTTAAACTGCTATAAAGATAAATTAATTCGAGAGTCAATAACGAATTTCTAATCTCTGAGTACCCATTTACCAAAAGACAAACCCTTGTTTTATGGCTCTTTTTTGTAATTAAATCCAAAGCCACCCACGGCGACCCAGATAAAAGTTTTATGATACTGATTTACCATTCTCGATCAATCCTTTAAGGGTAAATAAAATTCCGACTAAAAATTCGAAAGCCGTCCTTCAACACCAGGAAGTTTTCTTTCATCGAGTCTTCTCGGCAGAAGAGTCGAACAAGGTGGGTTAATTGCTTCCGGTTTCTTAATGAAAAGCTGCCCTAATCCTTTTCGGTATTAGCTTTTGCTTTCGGCGTTTAGAACGTATCTCAGGACTTTAGAAAATAGATCCGGACGTGGGATGCCCTCTGCCATCGATTTACGATACCATTTAATGTGCATAAAATAGTACGATCTTTGTTCGTTTTCGTCTCTTGATGGAAAAGACAGAAAATTTAATTTTGATGACTTATAGATGGAGGTCTCTGAAACTTCCACGGCCTCACGACTTCGACTTTAAATTAAAATTTTTCGATGTGGGAAGCTTGTGTTTTACTCAAGATGCGAGATTAAGAATGAATTCTCAAGGAAGCTGAAACTGATGCAGAGAATGTGGGTTTCATTTCACAGTTGAAATTAGATATCTTTTGCTGCAATGGTAATGTTAAAATGCGCTTGCACTTTCTTTAATAACATATGGAGATATCAGTTTTTTATTTTTACTATTATAATGTTTTTTAACATAGGTTTATTTCATGTAACTGAAAGATTTTCTATTTATTTGCAATTGAAGAACTGAATTGCAAATAAATGCATATTTTAATATTATAAAGCAAAAGTTGCAGTAATATGTTTGATAAAAAAATTTTAAAATGCAATATATTCTTATGGCACAATAGTAATAGTCTTACGACAGGATAGTTATAATCTTATGACACGATAGTAATATTCTTATGACACTATATTCTTGATATTGCACGATAGTAATAATCTTATATCACGATAGCAATAGTCTTATGATACTGTAATAATAGTATATCGGAGAAAAGTTCCAAAAACTGTTCCACCGATTTTTCCGATACAATTTGTTATGACTTTGCCGTGGTGGATGGTCTTTCTACGTACAGTGACAAAACTTCTGAATGACTTTGAAGTTATTTTTTTGTCGACAAACAGAAATAATCAAAGCACTTCGAATACTATAATATAGTTGGTAATATTTGATTCAAAATTTCACTGACAGACGAATTCACTTTTTATGACGTTTACAATGTCATCTAGTAATACACTTTTGAACTTTTTTTAATGCCGTACCGTTTTCCTCTTCTTCAAGTATCTTCAGCTCAAACATGAACTCATTCTGACGAATAGTTCTTTCTTTACAGCGTTTTGAAAGCGTGATTTTAATTATATATCAATCTGTATATATGTTTGTCTTTCTACTAGGCAACACTTAATTATTCATAAACAAAGTTAAATTGCATATAAATATTTCCTTATAAACTTATATAAAGATAAATTAATTCGAGAACCAATTACGAATTTCTAATTTCACACTGAATACCCATTTACCAAAACACAAACCCTTGTTTTATGGCTCTTTTTTCTAATTAAATCCAAAGCCGTCTACGACGACCCAGATAAAAGTTTTATAATACTGATTTATACATTCTCGATCAATCCTTTAAGGGTAAATGAAATTCCAACTAAAAACTCCTGGAGCCGTTCTTCAACACCAGGAACTTTTCTCTCATCGAGTCTTCTCGACAGAAGAGTCGAACAAGGTGGGTTAATTGCTTCCAGTTCTTAATGAAAGGCTATCCTAATCCTTTTCGGTATTAGCTTTTGCTTCCGGCATTTAGAACGTATCTCAGGACTTTTGGAAATAGATCCGGACGTGGGATCGATCCGTCATCGATTTACGATACCATTTAATGTGGATCAAATAGCACGATCTTTGTTCGTTTTCGTTTCTTGATGGAAAATATAGAAAATTTAGTTTTGATGACTTATAGATGATGGAGGACTCTGAAACTTCCACGGCCACGAGATTTCGACTTTTAATTTAAATTTGGCTATCTGAGGCGCTTGTGCGAGACAGGAGATGCGAGATTAAGATTGAGATTTCAATGAAGCGGAAACTGAAACAGTGAGTGTAGGTTTCATTTCACCGTTGAAATGAGATGTCTTTTGCTTCAATGGCAGTGTTAAAATTTATTTTGATTTTCTTTCATAACTTATGGAGAATTATTAAAATGTTTCTAAGATATGTTAGTTATTTCATGTGCATTGAAACTTCTCCCATTTATTCTTAATTCAGAACTATTTGGACCTGAGTTTAGATATATATTTTTAATATCATAAAACATAGTAAAAATTGGAGTTAAATATTTTATAAAAAGTTAAATATATACAGTATAGACTTATAACCGGATAGTAATAATCTTATGACACGATAGCAATTCACTCATAACACTATAGTATTAGTATATCGAAAAATGTTCCAAAAAAAGTTCCACCGATTTTTCCAATCCAATTTGTTATAACCTTGTCGTGGTTAATGACCTTTCCACTACCAGTGACAAAACTTTTAAATGACTTGGAAATTATTTTTTCCGTCAAAAAACCGAAAGAATCAAGCACATAGAATACTATAGTATAGTTGGTTGAATGTGCAACTCATGCCAAATAAGCTGTAATTTAGATTCAAAATATTACTGGCAGCCGAATTCCCTTTTTTATGCCGTTTACAGTGCCACCTATTAATATAATTTTAATTCTTTTTAATGTCGTACCGTTTTTCCCTTCTTCAAAAGTCTTCATTTCTAATTTGAACTCATTGTGGCGATTGATTCTTTCTTTACAGCACTTTGAAAGTGGGACTTTCAATATAATCAATTTGTATATATATTTCTCTTTCCACTAGACAAAATATAATTATTCAGAAACAAGTTAAATTGCATATAAATATTTCCATACCAACTGCTACAAAGATAAATTAATTCCAGAACCAATTACGAATTGCTAATCTCTCACTGAATACCCATTTAACAAAAGACAAACCCTTGTTTTATGGAGTTTTTTTCTAATTAAATCCAAAGCCGTCTACGACGACCCAGATAAAAGTTTTATGATACTGATTTATACATTCTCGATCAATCCTTTAATGGAAAATAAAATTCCAACTAAAAACTCCTGGAGCCGTCCTTCAACACCAGGAACTTTTCTTTCATCGAGTCTTCTCGGCTGAGGAGTCGAACAAGGTGGGTTAATTGCTTCCGGTTTCTGAATGAAAGGCTACCCTAATCCTTTTCGGTATTAGCTTTTGCTTCCGGAGTTTAGAACGTGTCTCAGGATTTTAGGAAATAGAGCCGTACGTGGGATGCACTCTGTCATCGATTTACGATACCATTTAATGTGGATCAAATACTACGATCTTTGTTCGTTTTCGTCTCTTGATGGAAAAGATAGAAAATTTAGTTTTGGTGACTTACAGATGGAGGTCTCTGAAACTTCCACGGTCCCGCGACTTCGACTTTTAATTAAAATTTGTCAATCTGAGACGCTTGTGTTTTACACGAGATGCGAGATTTAGATTGAGTTTTCAATGAAGCTGAAACTGATGCAGTGAGTGTAGGTTTTGTTTCACCATTAAAATGAGAAATCTTCTACATCAATGGTAATGTTAAAATGTATTTTGAGATTATTTCAGAACTTATTGAGAAGTGAGTTTTTTATTTTTATTTTTTAAACGTTATTTAACGTGTTTCTTATATCATGTGTACTGGAAACCTTTGCATTTTTTTCGTAATTCAAGAATTTTGGTTTGACCTGGATTTAAATATATACTTTAAAATCCTGCATAAAAATTGCAGTTATATAAAGGGTGATTATAATTAAAGTTCCACTTTGAAAATGCGGTAAAAAAAAGTGATGTGATGAATGTGAACCACTCGTCAGAATGAGTTCAAATATGAAGTGGAAATAATTGATAAAGGGGGTAACTGTACGGCATCAAAGAAATCGTTTATTAATAGTAGCCGCTGTAAGCGGCATAATAAAATGAATTCGGCTGCCAGAAATATTTTGAATCGAAATTACAACGTATTTGGTGGAAGTGTCACAATACACCAAATGCAGTGTTCAATGTGGTTCATTGTTTCAGTTTTTTTGACGAAAAAAATGACATCCAAGTTTTTTTTTTAATAGCATACCGTTTCAAGTATCTTCAGCACGAATTTGAACTCATTGTGACTAGTGGTGCTTTATTTACAACATTTTGATAGTCGGACTTTAATTATAATCAATCTGTATGGCAAAATATAATTATTCAGGACCGAATTAAATTGCATATAAATATTTCATATAAACTACTATAAAGATAAATTATTTCGTGAACCAATTACGAATTCCTAATTTCTGACTGCGTACCCATTTGCCGAAAGAAACACTCTTGTTTTATGGCTCTTTTTTCTAAATAAAGCCAAAGCTGTACACGACGACCCAGATAAAAGTTTTGTGATACTGCGTTATACATTCTCGATCAATCCTTTAAGGATAAATAAACTTCCAACTAAAAACTCCTGGAGCCGTCCTTCAACACCAGGAACTTTTCTTTCATCGAGTCTTCTCGGCAGAAGATTCGAACAAGGTGGGTTAATTGCTTCCGGTTTCTTAATGAAAGGCTACCCTAATCCTTTTCGGTATTAACTTTTGCTTCCGGCGTTTAGAACGTATCTCAGGACTTTAGGAAATAGATCCGGACGTGGGATGCACTCTGCATCGATTTGCGATACCATTTAACGTGGATCAAATAGCACGATCTTTGTTCGTTTTTCGCCTCTTGATGGAAAAGATAGAAATTTTAGTTTTGATGACTTAAAGATGGAGGTCTCTGAAACTTTCGCGGCCCGCGACTTCGACTTTTAATTAAAAGTTGTCTTTCTGAGACGCTTGTGTTTTACACGAGATGCGAGATTAAGATTGAGCTTTCAATGAAGCTGAAACTGATGCAGGGAGTGCGGGTTTCATTTCACAGTTGAAATGAGATATCTGTTCCTTTAGTGGCAGTGTCCAAATGTATTTGAAGATTCTTTTATAACTTATGGAGTTTGAAAGTTACAAATACAAAACTTATAAAAAAAATCAAAATTTATTTTTATAATTGTGTAGTTTTGAAATCTTATTCAACGCATACTTCTTATTTCATGTGGATTGAAACTTTTCAAGCTTATTCGAAATTCAAGAAATGTTTCGACCTAAATTTAAATATAAATTTTAATATCCAAAAGCATATAAATTGTAGTTATATGCTTGATAAAAAAATTTAAAATATGCAATATAATCTTACGACACGATAGTAATAGTTTCATGTTAAAACAGTTGTAGTCTTATGACATGGTAGTAATAGTCTTATTACACTATAGTAATAGTATATGTCGATATTGAACCATGGTAATAATCTTATATCACGATAGCAATAGTCTTATGACGCGATAGCAATAGTATATCGAAAAAAAAGTTCTACCGATTTTTAAGATCCAATTTGTTATGACCTTGGGGTGGTGGTTGGGTTTTCCACTAACAGTGTCACAACTGTTGAACGACTTGGAAGTTATTTTTTCCATCAAAAAACCGACAGAATCAAGCACATCGACTCCTATAGTATAGTTGGTTTAAGAAGCCAGTCATGCCAAATATGTTGTAATTTCGATTCAAAATATCATTGGTAGCCGAATTCACTATTTGTATCCCATTTACAGCGCCATTTATTAATACACTTTGGAAATATATTTATTGCCGTACCGTTTCAATCTTCTTCAAGTATCTTCAGTTCAAATTTGAACACATTGTGATGAGTAGTTCCTTTTTTACAGCATTTTGAATGTGGGACTTTAATTATAATTAATCTGTATATATAGTTATCTTTCTGCAAGGCAAAATATAATTATTCATGAACAAGTTAAATTGCATATAAATATTTCCATATAAACTGCTATAAAAATAAATTAATTCGAGAGCTAATTACGAATTTCTAATCTCTCACTGAGTACCCATTTACCAAAATACAAACCCTTGTTTTATGGCTCTTTTTTCTAATTAAATCCAAAGCCGTCCACGACGACACAGATAAAAGTTTTATGATACTGATTTATCATTCTCGATCAATCCTTTAAGGGTAAATAAAATTCCGACTAAAAACTCCTGGAGCCGTCCTTCAACACCAGGAACTTTTCTTTCATCGAGTCTTCTCGGCAGAAGAGTCGAACAAGGTGGGTTAATTGCTTCCGGTTTCTTAATGAAAAGCTGCCCTAATCCTTTTCGGTATTAGCTTTTGCTTCCGGCGTTTAGAACGTATCTCAGGACTTTAGGAAATAGATCCGGACGTGGGATGCACTCTGCCATCGATTTACGATACCATTTAATGTGCATAAAATAGCACGATCTTTGTTCGTTTTCGTCTCTTGATGGAAAAGATAGAAAATTTAGTTTTGATGACTTATAGATGATGGAGGACTCTGAAACTTCCACGGCCCCGCTACTTCTACTTTTAATTAAAATTTGTCGATCTGAGACGCTTGTGTTTTACACGATCTGCGAGATTAAGATTGAGTTTTCAATGAAGCTGAAACTGGTGCAGTGAGTGTGGGTTTCATTTCACCGTTGAAATGAGATGTCTTTTGCTTCAATGACAGTGATTAAAATGTATTTTGATTTTTTTTCTTAACCAATACAGATGCGACTTTTTTTTTATTACTGAAATGTTATTTAAAGTATTTTATTTTTATTTTACGTGCACTGAAAACGTTATTTATTTGTAATTCAAGAACTGTTTTAACCTGAATTTAAATGTATATTTTAATATCATAAAGCATAAAGATTGCTGTCATATATTTGATAAAAGTATTAAAAATATGCAGTTTAGTCGTATGACACGATAGTAATAGTCTTATAACCCCATTGTAATAGTCTTATAACACCATAGTAATAGTCTTATAACACCATAGTAATAGTATATCGCAAAAAAGTTACAAAAATGTTCCACCGATTTTTCGGATCCAATTTGTTATGACTTGCCGTGAGGGATGGTCTTTCCACTAACAGTGTCACAAATGTTGAATGATTGAAAGTTATTTTGTCCTTCAACAAACCGAAAGAATCAAGCACATCGAATACAAAGTATAGTTGGGTTAATGTGCAACTCATGCCAAATACGTTGTAATTACTGTTCAAAATATCACTGTCAGCCGAATTCACTATTTTTATGTCGTTTACACAGCCATCTGTTAATATACATTGCATTTTATTAATGCCGTACTGATTTCTCCTTCTTCAAGTATCTTAGGTTCAAATTTGAACTCATTGTGATGGGTGGTTCTTTTTTTACAGCATTTTGAAAGTGCGACTTTAATTATAGTAAATCTGTATATATATTTCCCTTTCAATTAAGCAAAATTTAATTATTCCTGAACAAGTTAAACTGCATATAAATATTTCCACATAAGCTGCTATAAAAGTAAATTAATTCGAGAACCAATTACGAATTTCTAATCTCTCACTGAGTACCCATTTACCAAAAGACAAACTCTTGTTTTATCGTTATTTTTTCTAAATAAATCCAAAGCCGTCCACGAAGACCCAGATAAAAGTTTTATGATACTGATTTATACACATTCTCAATTAGTCCTTTAAGAAAAATAAAATTCCTACTAAAAACTCCAGGAACTTTTCTTTCATCGAGTCTTCTCAGCAGAAGAGTCGGATAAGGTGGGTTAATTGCTTCCGGTTTCTTAATGAAAGGCTACCTTAATCCTTTTCGGTATTAACTTTTGCTTCCGGCGTTTAGAACCTATCTCAGGACTTTAGGAAATAGATCCGGACGTGGTATGCACTCTGTCATCGATTTGTGATACCATTTAATGTGGTTCAAATAGCACGATCTTTGTTCGTTTTCGTCTCTTGATGGAAAAGATAAAAAATTTAGTTTTGATGACTTATAGATGGAGGTCTCTGAAATTTACACCGGCTACTTCGACTTTTAATTAAAATTTGTCGATCTGAGAGGCTTGTGTTTTACACGAGATGTAAGATTGAGATTGAGATTTCAATGAGTCTTAAACTGAAATTAATGCAGTGAGTGTGGGTTGCATTTCACCATTCAAATGTGATGTCTTTTGCTCCTATGGTGGTGTTAAAAAGTATTTTGGTTTTCTTTCATAACTTATGGAGATGTTACTTTTATATTTTTATTTTTAAAATGTTATTTAACGTATTACTTGTGCATTGAAACTTTTCCCATTTATCCGTAATTTACGAACTGTTTAAATGCATACTTTATTAGATTAAGATTGAGATTGAGGATTGAGTTTTCAATGAAGCGGAAACTGTTGCAGTGAGTGTGGGTTTCATTTCACTGTTGAAATGAGATGTCTTTTGCTTCAAGGTAGTGTTAAAATGTATTTGAAGTTTCTTTTATAACTTATGGAGATTTTGTTTTTGTTTTTATGATTAAAATGTCATTTAACTTATACGTATTTCATAAAATCACGTGTACTGAAAACATGAAATTCAAGAAATGTTTGGACCTCAATTTAAATGTATATTTTAATATCAAAAACCATAAAAATTGCAGTTATATATTTTATAAAAAGTTTAAAATATGCAGTATAGTCTTATGACACAATAATAATAGTATCATGGCACAATAATAATAGTCTTAAGACACAATAATAATAGTCTTATGGCACAATAATAATTGTATTATGATACGGTAATAATAGTGTTATGGCACAATAATAGTCTTATGACACGATAATAATATTCTAATGACGCAATAAGATTAGTCTTATAGTACAATAATAATATTCTTATGGCAAAATAATAATAGTCTTATGACACGATAATAATAGTTTTATGGCACACTAATAATAGGTTTATGACACGATATTAATAATCTCGTGACACTACAGTTATTCGTTTTGTTATCAGGCTGGCTTCGACGGATAAGTCAAAATATTCAGTTTTCATGACTTATAGACGACAGTCTAAAACTTCAACTTTTAATTAAAGCTTTTCCGAGATTCTTGTAAAATTTGTCAAGAGTGATAAAGATTTTTCTCTGAAGATAAGTTCTGAAGTTTCATTCACAATAGGTTTGGTGCTGTTTTGTCGTTTAAGCGTAATATGTTTCATATAATTTATATGTTGAAATATTTTTGATATTTGTACATAATAATTTGAAGTTTTAGCAAATTATTGTTAGAAAGTTATTAACGATATGTTTCATTCACAAATACACTTGCGAGTTTTTCATTTGTTCAATACCAGTTATTTAGCTAAATTTACCTAATACTATTCGATATACAAATTTAAAATTATATAACTGTTATTACCATCAATTTTCGATACTATTCAATATAAATCATATTGCACGTTATTTGTTCATATTTATCATAGAGTATATTTATCAACGAAATAGATTGGATGTTTAGATTTTACATATATTTGATATTTTGTATAAATCCATTTTCAAGGCGTTTGGACTTCAAGCTTCATTAAAAGTTATTGTTATGACATGCTTGGATAATGGAGAATAAATTTGACTTTATATGAAGTTGAAAGAATTTCCATTTACGTTGGGTTGTGATTGTCTGAAGCTGAAAAACGATGTATTTTAATTTACTGATATTGTTGAAATGTATTTTGGTGTATTTTTATAACATAAGGAAATGTGCTTAAAAGGCTGGCTTTTCCATATTTTCATTTCTTGTATATTTATTTTATTCTAGTTTTACATTATTAAACTCCTAGCAATTCCCTGATTATTAAACCAAAGCCTTACTTCATAATTTTCTTTATTGCCTTTCTATATTGGATAATTGGATTTCTAAATTTGGATAATTATTACACTTTACATATATACTTGCTGTGCTGATATCCAAGTCTTTGTAGTACGTTTTTAGCCGTATAATTATTTTGATTGTTATTCCACTTCTTTCGATTACGCAAATTTAATATTTAAGTTTAATTATAAAATTTGATATTAAAAATTGTTAGAGCTAATCATATATGTAAACTTGCTTCTTTTAAATTAATATTTTACTTAAAATACTGCAAAGTCTCTAAACATAACGTCATAATTCTCAAATTGTTAAGCATCAATAGAAATTAAATATGTAAATATTTTACCTGTTTCGAAAACGTTTTAATGAATGTAAAATAAGAAAACTTTTGAGTAATATTGCTGATTTAAATTTTAACGCCAAAAAAAAAAAAAAAATGTTAACCATTTCTACAATAAATTAATGAAAATGTCTCATTATTACCTAAACAAATATCTTGCATTTATTTGATAGATTTTAAATCTTCTTAAAAATATGAATACATCTTCTGTGAGGATAAGTACAGATAGTCTACGGGACACGTATATGTACTTAGATGAGATTAAATATGTGTGTGTACAAATTTGCAGTTTAAATGGTATTTAAATGTTTTGGTAGTCTAGTTGGTATTTAAATCTACCTTTATTAGGAACAATACAACAAATAATTGAGCGAAAAATCAATTAAAACATTATAAACATTTATTAGCATTTAGAAAACATTTTTTAATGTACAATTTTACAGATGGATTACATCTCAGTAAGGAGTAATTGAAAAATAAAGGTTTTGTACATAAAAAGTATTGTTTAAAAATTAATGTTTAAATATGTAGATACATTTTAAAAATAGAACTTAATTGTGTATTTTTTTTTTGCTTTTAAAAGCTTTGTACCAGGAAGAAAAATAAACAGAACGATCATATTAATTAGAAGACTAATTTTACAGATTAACGAAATCAGTTCCTAGACAAGCAGTCTTCGACATCAATAACATTTCATCAATTGTGTATTTTGTATGTCCGTTACGCATTGCATGTGCCTTCAACCCTGTACTAAAGTTTGCATTTTAAAATGAATTTAGAATAGTAGCTACCTGTCTCGCGGAACAGCTACCCAAAAATTTCACAATTGGTGACAAATAGGGAGAGTATGTTAGATACCTCAAAGTGTAGAGGAAACTTAGAACCACATGATCAACACATACTCGTGCATGCTACTGTTGACAGTTATTATGATAGAGCCATACAGTGTCTTGGCCACAAGATTATCACATAAGAAATAACGTATGGCAGAATTACTTTCTATTTGAATAAGAGAATAATGTCCTGTGTACCACATGGCATTCCATACCATCTTTCCAGATGGTATGGAATACCATGTGATATATCTAGACAGTACAGGCATGCCTTTAAAACAAACTTACAAAATCCTTCAAACTGATAAAACTTGAAATATACTTGTTTCATCACCCATCCCAATGCACATGCCCCGTGCAGTTTTTACACCAAATTTCCGACTCTCGACAAGACATATTGGACTATTTACATTTGACAACAGGCACTGAACTTGATTTCGAGACTATTAATTCTGACAGCTTTACCAAGGATACATTTTATTGGGCTCTGCTAGAGTTCTTATGGCGGATATCGCTATAGTTTGATGTAGGATAAAAAACCTAGACATAGACTGTTTACCTAGTATCGTTTACCACCTAATAAAACTAGACCTAGATCAGTTGTGGACTCTATGGCGATAACAAAGGAAAGAATTAGCAGTACAGATTCCCGTTACCGCCGTCACAAAAGGTTATACCAGTTATAATACTATACGCAAAACCAGAACTTGTCATGAAATGCTACGTGAGGCATTTTTATCTATACATCTCTAGAGATGCACCTCTTTTTGCTGAAGTGTCAAGAGCGACCTTAGCAATGAGAGCGAAATTTTCCTTTTGATATTGCATTTAAAATTTATTTAAATAAATGTTTACTATAACACAAACAATTAACACTATAAATTTAACATCCTTCATTTTTATTTAATTTATTTGAACTATTTAATAACTACAAATTTTTTGCTGAAAAACAGGTAATAATGCAAATGAATTATAATATTTTATATTAAATGCTCAAATCTAAACTATTTTTGTCTTGTAAACAATTTGCTTTTTTATTTCTACAGCATTTTTATGCCATAATTAATATTTTCATTAATATAAAGCATATATTTTTTTTTGAGATGGAATATATCATATAATGTAATTAAAACTATTTTTCCAACAAAAGTAATTTTCATATCTCTAGTTTTTCTAAAAATAATTAGTACATAATGTTTGCACTCACAAAAAAAAATAATTTAGTGATTCCGAGATTTTGTAACACACAAAAAAAGTTCAAAGTTGAGAAACAACTTTTCAAAACTATAAACAGAAAAAAATGAAACATTACCAGAAAATTATTTTTTATTTAAAGTTAAAAGCATAAAAATGTTTAAAGAATACAACTTTTTTTTAACAATATAACACTTAAAAAAGACAATTCAAAACAAATGTTTGATAAAGAATCACGTTTTAATTAGGACTTATTATTTTTATCTTAAATAAAAATGTTTCTAATGATGAATAAAAAATAAGAATTATTCTATCGAAAAGAAGCTATTTCACAAGTAACAATAATAACAAGTAATTCTAGCAATTAATCTTTTTGAATGATAAAGTAGCATTTTCAAACAAAAGGTTTTTGTTTGAACTTTAAGTGTATGTGTGAGATTCTGTTTAAAATAACTTTTTTCATTCAATTTTAAAAGAAAGATAAAAGAAAATATTGTCTCATCTCAAGCAAATAAAAATTTCCTTTGTTCCTTTTTGATATAGTAATTATTTCGCCATTATATGTAAATATATTCTAAGGATTCAAAAATTTTATTTTATAATTTTACATTATTTTTTAGTTAAAAATATGCAAATTAATATTTTAGGTTTTTTTTATTCATAGCAATGAAATATAACATTAAATTTTAAAATTGTGAATTAACTTATAGTTTGACTATTTCTTTCTGACTATAGTTAAAAGTTAAAATTAGTATAAAATATTTTTAATGAACAAAATCATCTCAACTGCCGTATAAAACATAAGCTATTTAAAGATATTGCACAAAATCTATAATTTTACAACTTTTATTACAGATATAATTGATTGAAATTATTGCTAAAATAAATCTCCTTAAAAAGGAATAGCCTGACGGTCATATAGCTTGCTATCTGGCCGTTGGTACCACAATCATTTAGTTCGAATCTTGGTGATGGCATGGATTTTTGTTAGTGATTCGGAATCCACTTTAAATTGTAGTCTCAGTTTAATTAGCCCCAAAGTGTGTACAAAATGACCGTAGAGTGACAAATCAAACCAAACCTTAAAAAGGAATATTTATAAATCTGAACCTAAATTGCATACGGATTATAATATACACTCATGTCCATAAATTAAGGATAATTCAGAATCACAAAGAAATTGAACTCTAAACTAAAAATTTCACCTGTAGAATTATCACACACATCTTGAAGAAGAATATGCAAATTACAGGAAACCACCAGATAGCCACCTGTCAACCGGAACTTCGAAGGGCATTGCTTGATGAGTGGTGTAATATTCGCCAAGATCAGATTGATAATTTGATACTCAGCATGCCTAGGCGTTCTAAGGCCTGTATTGCATCGTCCGGGGGACATACTCCATATTAACCATCATACTAAACATGTTATACTGTTTTTTGTAAATAGGTTCTTTTTTGAAATTTTCTCCAGGGAGTAAAAATCGCAATATTTATTAATTATGTCAAACATATAGCATCTTTTTGCTCTTTACCTTTTGTTTAATAAATAGACTTTACAAATAAGTCAAATTTGTTTTGCTTCTGTCTTTTTCTTTGCTTGAACTTCATTATCCTTAATATATGGACATGAGTGTATTAAAAGTATGGAACCAAAATAAAAAAATAACGCTTTGTGAAAATCTTTCTTATAAATGAAGTATTCAAATTTATATATATATATATTAAAAATTTGTTTTCATATTCTAATTTAAAAGCTAAAAAAAATCTTAATATTAACTTTGTTTGATGAAAATGAAACAACTTCCTTAATTTGAAAGCATGTACATAAAATCGTTCAGTTAAAATTACTTTTCGGAAATATATGATTGTTAACATTATTGTTAAAAGATAACTTTTGAAAGAAATGTTTATCCCAAGTAATAACACTAGCATATTTTGGAAAAAAAAAATTCAACCTATAGTCTATAATAAATTTAACATCATTCAAATTTACCATTAAAAAAAATAAGCTTCCATTCATTATCAGAAATAAATAACAATAATAACAAAGTATACTTTAAGCATACAACCATAACATGAGTAATGATAGAGATCTTTTGGGACTAAGCTTGCCAGAGACCATATTACTAGCTGATGTTTTAAATAATGATTATAATTAAGTTGCTTGTATATTTTATTTTTGTAAGAAAATATTCCTTGGTGCTTCAGTAGTTATTTACAAGTTTTGCAATAAATCCATCGTACATAATTTTCTATAGGAAACATTATTCTTTGTAGTGCATATTTGAGCTGATTGTTCTAAATTCGTGGTTGTTAAAGTGTTCTGTGGTTGAAAGAAATACTCCAACGAGTTTTAACTTCTACATTTTAGTGAAAAGTCTATGAATGTTTTATTTTAACCAATAATTTTTCTTCATAGATTATCTTTGGGGATTTTTTTTTGACTTTCATTGAAGTAAATATTTGATAATAATAATTTTCTTATTGTTTCGCAATTATCTTTATAGAGAAATATGTCTATATTACAAGAGTTAGAAAAAGGAAACCGCAAGCGTAATTTTATTTTCAGGAAGTCTTTTCATATTTTAAAGATAAAAAAACACTTCATGAAACACCTTAACTCGAGAACTTCCAAAAACTTCACTTTTAAAGGTTTTGCAATAAAACACTTGACTTAATTTTCAATATGAAGCATTATTGCTTCAATCGCAACTCTGAATAGATTGTTACAAATTCGTGCATGACGAAATGTTTTGTATTTGAGATAAGCAGCCAGACACTCATTTTCATACACAAAATATTTTCATTAAATAATTACAAAAAAAAAAAAAGAATTACCAACATGATTTTAACCGATACAATATGAAGTATTACTGCTTCAATTGGAATTCTGGTCAAATTATGCAAAATTCGTGCATGCCTAAATGTTTTGTGTTTGAGAGAAGTATAATTATTGAATGTTAAAATTATGATGAAAATTATTTGAATAATTAAAAGTTTCATGATCAAATGAAAATTTATAGGAAATTGCCTTAGAGATTTCCATGAAAACATAGCAGAAATTTTAGTTTTTGTAATTAAAAATTCATGGAATTAAATTGCTTACCAAAATTTTCTCACTTGTGAACATTTTTTTAACTATTAATGTAGAATAATTCCATTTTATATGCTTTCTTTTCACTTATTTATTTTTGAATAATTATTTATTGTTAAGCGTCATTTATATTGGTTAAACAAATATTAAAATATAATTTGCAGTATTTAAAATATATATTAATAAACAAATGCCAAAACATTTCTGTTAAACAATTTAAAAAAAAAGAAATAACAACGTGATTTTTACAGTTTTTCAACAAATATTGCTTCCTTATAAAAGGAAAAATCCTGTTATTACCAAGAAATAATGCCCTACATCGGCCATAAAATAATGATAAAATAATGCCCAATGCTTGCTTATCGGTTTTCTGAGAAAATATTTTGGTGATCCATAGAAAATTTCTTTTCCTTATCCCATGCCATGCTAAGCTATATGGTGATGATTGTCAGGGACTAAAATAATAGTCTGAATATTCACCTTCCATAATTTTGCACCAAGAAATAAAATCATTTATCCTGCAAGAAAATAATTCAAACTTTCAAGAACCCTTTTTGTCCGACGATGAATGATATATTTGATAGGCAGTTTGCTGTAAAATAATCTACATTTATCATTTCAAGGACAGCATATCCTTGCAACGGATTTACGATAAGAGATAATATGAATGCCTTCCAAAATAAATATTACTGTGGTAAAGGCGGCTGGCTAAAAAAGTTCTACATATGTTTTCAAATTTAAAATAATATATGAAAGGTGAAGATAGTCAACCGACAGCTGTTAACATCTACATTCTCTCACAAAATATATTGATCCTTATTCCCCAATGAAAGATTCCAGACATGGCAATACGTAAAAAAATAAATCCATTTGTAGCAAATATTGAACGCAGCAACTCATCGATCTCCAATCTGATCTCATTCTCAAAGCTATATTTCAGTCGTGATTATCAAATTTCATTGTTGGTTCATTAAATGCTAATACACGATACCGAGGGAAAAAGTAGTAACATTTTGATTTAGTTTTCAACAAGATATTTATAAAAAAAATGCATTTTCTTATGTCACAAAAATTTAAAATCGGTACAATTCTTGGCTTCAAAAAAGAGATTTTTCATCTTCAAAAAAATCATTGTAGTTAAAATTCGATAAATGTTTTTTCAAACATAAATTAAATGTTGTGAGGACACTTTAAAAAGTTTCAATTATTAAATTCCTTCTATTAGCTCACACTCTCCCTATATATATCTTGTTCAAATTTTCAATCGTTAATAAAACACTTTTTATTCATCCACTTAAGTTCAAATACACTTTTTTTTCAGCTTGTAGTGAATGACACTTGATGTTAATACAGTTTTTTCAAATATTAATTCAATAATTAAATTTAATTAATTAATTTAATTTTTTTTAGATTTAAGTTGCATATATCTACCAATAGATGGCGCCAGAAAAATTTAAAAAAATGAATGGAAATTAATTATAAAGGACTTCCTGCAATATAGTGAGAAAAAAAAGAAGGAATTGACTTTATTTTTTTATATTTTTTTTTATTTAAACAAACCTTAATAATTTTGCTACAAAACAATATTATTTTGAGATATTGGGATTAAATAGAAATGTTTCTGTAATTAAATTAGTATTTCAAATTTTTATATTAAATTGTGGCATTTTATATTAATGAAAAGGAAAATTTCTGTTCATTATTTTATAATTCTATTCATTTAAAAAATCATATGAATGAATTTTTGGCATTTAAATTTATGAAATTAGTGGTGTTTGACGACAGAAGGATTGCTTACATCTGCATTATGAGGCAATGTTTTTATTATATTCTTGGAAATTTCTTATAAATTTTTTTTCTCTTTAAATATTTATTATTCGTAATATTAGAAGCAAACATCCATATTTTATAATTAATTTATTTTGGCTCAAAATATTAAGAGAAAAAATTATAAGACGATTTTGCTTTGTTTGTCTCAAAATGTGCAAAACAAATAATATAAAAAAAAAATTAAAGTCTATTCCCTGTTTATTTTTCACTATATTGCAGAAAGTCCTTTATAAATAATTGTCATTTATTTTTTAAGTTTATCTGGTGCCATCTATTGGTAGATATATGCAACTTAAATCTAAAAGAAAACTATAATTAATTAATTAAATTTAATGAATCAATTCATATTTGAAAAAACTGTATTAACATCCAGTGTCATTTAGTATAAGTAAAAAAAAATGTATTTGAACTTGAATGGATGAATAAAAAGTGTTTTATTAACGATTGAAAATTTGAACAAAATATATATAGGGAGAGTGGGAGCTAATAGAAGGAATTTAAAAAAAAGAATAAGTACTATGAAAACAATTAAGAGAAAGAGGAAAATGTTGTCAGTCTTGTAATACTTTTTCTCATTATTTCATGCAATTTATAATTATCTTCTTTTGTTTATACAGTTAAGTCGTAATTTATCACTTAAGCCAAGCTGGAAATGTGGCGAAGTTTCTATTTTGCTCTTTGAGTCACATAAATTTCTACAAGTGCTTCTCCTGGGAGTCATTCTTCTTCTTCATTGAAGGCATAATTGATTCCAATGTAGAACTGTAGCAACTCGAATTAGCAGTGACAGAAAATATTTCATTCCGGTTAACTTAAGACAACAAATCTAAAAAATAAATAACTGAATTTGGTGAAATACTTTTTTACATAATTTTGTTTATCAAACATTGTGTAACTTATTTCAAAATATCAAATGGATTAAAGTTTTTCTTAATGCCACACTTATCAGGAAATGCTGTAGTAAATGAAATAAAAACACACTATATTTACTTCACTTTTACTATAAAAATGCTTTATTTACAAATGTTGATGATGGGTATATGTTTATTGGGTCAGACTGACCTGATGGATGAAGTATTGAATTACTTCACAAGAGGAGCGGATTCAAACCCTGACAAGTGAAACCTGCCGAAATGCAGCGGTTTATGATTAATAAAATAATTAATTATTACCCGGCAGTTGCACTTATAAATATGAAGGCTAGAAAATTCTTAAATTGAGTTGTTAGGTGGAGAATAGATTGATGCAAGCCTAGCAAATCCTTCTAATTCTTGTTACTCCCCCCCACACCCCCACCCTGCATTCTTATTGAATCCCAGATACTGGAAAATACCTAACCCAGTCATTATGATCAAGAATATACGATAAGTATTGTTAATATTCAAAATGGGTTTGGAGTGTAATGTCCACCAAAATACTAAATTTAACATCTGTGAAATATCAATTTTCAAAATATTGATTACCAGGAAACTTTTTCCTGTACATACATATATATTAGATTAATCTATCCCCATGTTAATATATATATATATATATATATAATATATATATATATATAAAGAGAGAGAGAGAGATTAATCTAATAAACTTTAGTAAAGGGTTTCATATTAAACCAAATACATGTGTAATTATTTATCTATAGATTTCTGATCTGTTATTTTATTGTTTTCTTATAAAGTGCGAGTTATTTAGTATTTTATGTAAAATTAATAGTTAAGTTCATCATTTCTGTTGTCACTAATTACTTATAAATTTCTTTAATATAAGATACTTTAGACTGTACTTTCTTTAAGCATTTTTATGAGTACCAGTAAGAACCCATGTACTTATAAAAGAAAAAAAAACTCATTCAGAAGTGAACTTTGCTCTATAGATCTGGATATCTGCTATTTTATGTCTTTTTTCCGTAAAGCATGTGCTGAGTTATATATTGATTTACGAGAACATAAAGGTTTTATCTCACATACTATTCTTTACTTCCCACTAGTAACATGAACATTACTGAACCCGTGTATTTCTTTCCACAGCTGTCCCTGGATGAAGACGATGCTTCTAATATCGATGGGTTCTATGTGGGATATAAAATCAATGCAAGTCCTGATCCTTACACTTTTATACCAGTGGATAAGTCTCACAAATCTGAAGTGCAGTCTTATGAATTGACCAGCTTGAATCGCTTCACCGAGTACAGTTTTATAATACAGGCGTATAACAAACGAGGAGCTGGTCCACCATCTGAGACGACATCAGTTAGAACTTTGGAATTTGGCAAGTTTTTATTTTGCTATCCTGTAAATTAAATTAATTTCAAATAACTGTAACTGAAATGTTATATAACTTTTAAATAGCTTATAATTTTAATAATATTAATAATCAATATATAATTTTAATATAATTGAATAATTATAATTATTTTATAATTTTTATATATAATACTTTATTAATTAATAATTTTTTTATAATTATATTCTTATAATTATATTATGTACGGGGATTATATATAATAGATATAATTTATCTTATATATTTTTTAAATTTAAATTAAAAAAATTTAATGGCTTATTTGAAATTAAGTTTTGTATAAATAATAATTTTTTATATTTATAGCATTTGTAACATATATTCTATTATATTTCATAATATGTATAATATTCCTATTATAATATATTTGATATTTATTCAGCAGTCAACTCAAATTTCCTTTTTATAAAATATTATTATTGATATTATATTATGTATAATATTATATGTTGTTGTTGTTCAAATACAGCTGGTAATACAGAGACAGTTAATCTTTATACCATAAGCAAAGTCTACACAGCTGTTACTTATTTAGCACTATTCGAGGGACACGTGTATCTTGAAGATATGATACGGACGCGAGTAGCACTACCCCCTCCCCCCTATAATATTATATGTAAAATATAATATTATATTTTTCTTTTGATAAAACTTCAATAGCTATGATGGGAAAAGGAAAATATAATTGATAGCAGTATTGTTTAAAAATATTTTGATGAAAAATTCTAGTTCATTGATTTGATTTCCCAACTAAGTAATCCATCGTTACCAATCTTTTTTCAATTGCTCAAACAATTTTAATGGGGTTTTTTTTGTATTAGATATTTTAATTAAGTACATTTCTTCCATTCCTTATCTCCAAGAAAAAGTGTTTAAGTTATTTTTATCTTACCATAATTACAAAGTTGAACAACTGTTAAGCAATTTATTGGAACATTTATGCCGTTTTATGATTATGTCCCTTTACTTCTACGGCCAGAGTTTTATATCTTAATTATTTCATCAGCAGCATGATTTAATGGTTTTAATATGTATCAGGTTATGTCTGCATTAAATGATATCATTGAAATTTTCATTAATAAAAAAACTTTCATTTCACTACTTTATATTACATTCGGTTTGCTACCGGAAAATTGAGCATTAGAATAGATGTGCTATTTCACATCTACATAGTTTTAAGTAGCAACAATCAGTTAAAAAATGAAATGATACTTTTATTTCTGAAAACATTATTATTTTTTTTTCTTCAAAGGCATTTAAAGTTTAATTTTTTAAGTAAAATTTAAAATAAGTTATAAGTTAATATAATAAATAAATAAATTTGTGATTTTAAATATTTGTATAGTGATTTTAACAATTGCATTAATTACTAATAAAAACTACTATAGATATATTTTTGTAACGTTTTAAATAACATTTAATTTGAAATATTTTTTTAAGTTTAACAACAGAAAAACAATTTATACAATAATAGTATCTACAGAATAAAAATAAAAAATATATAGAAAATAAAAACAAAACAAATTTGTCTAAATTTATGAGTTTAAATTTTTAATATATATATATTTTTTAAACTAGCAACAATTTTCTTAAATTCACCCAAATGTGTTTCCTGTGGTAATCAAAACATATGAAACGAAGTTTTTCTTTCGAAATAAATTTGAAAACTTAGTATCAATTATTCATATCTTTTTTTTTTTTTTTTAATTTTTTAATGTTAGGCCCATTAACTATAAAAACATTTTTAACTTATAATATTTTTATATGGAGATTGAAACAAAAATTTACACTCTAATAAAAATATATTTTTCTTATTTGAAATATTACGAAATAAATTTTTAAAAAAAATATTATTACTTAAAAAAATTAATAAAAAATTATAACTTCAAAAAGTAATTTAACATCCGAATTTTAACAATTTTGTTGACACATTATGTTTATTTTTTTGGCCCAGTATTTTAATAGCAATAAAATTAATAACTTTTTAAAAGCCTTTTTTCAACCAAAGTTTTCTTAATTATAATATTTAACACTTTTCTTAAAAAGACATTTAATCAAAAGATATATATTAACATAATCAAAGTCTTCATCATTTTTATTCAAATTTCAAAGTAATTAAATTTTTGATATTAAACGTAGATTTACATATAATTATATTAAAATCGATTATATTCTTATAGTTCAAGACGCATTGTTTTGTAAAATAAAAATATGAAATAATAAAAGATGACTGTGTATTTCGTATTAAAAAATTTATATAACATGCTATACAATAATAAATTTTTATTTTTTTTATTTCTTCGCTATTCACGGATCTTTCTAAATCTACGAGAACTATTATATGTACAAAATTTATATCTTACATAAAATAAAATTATTTAAATCGATATGTCTCACTTAACTGCCTTAAGTCTATAACTCATGAGATTTATTTTCAGGTTTTAATAGCTTGTTTGAGAGTGATATTCAAAATACAGATTTAAAGAAAATATTGTTTATTCTATGTGTTCAGTAAATTACAACGGCTGAAATGAAAGAAAACTTTTCATTAAATAATTTTTTGTTCTTCCCAATTACTGGACACATACTGAAAATGTCCTAAGGTTTCCCTAAAAATTTCAAACGAGAAAAACGAACTTTTATGCAACAATCATTAATTATTTAATAATTAATATTCAATTCTTAAAAAATATCAATTTCAATTTCGAATTGAAAGAAAATTTTACTTTTAAATTACCCGAGATAAAATGTGGATTTTTTTTTTTTAATTCTACACCAATATATATATTTTTATATAAAATTTTTATAATTAGAAGAATAAAAAATAATACATTATTTTTTAATAAGATATATTTATTCAGCTATAATTTTCTACAAATATTTTCAGGATATATATATTTCCATCGTTTATTAGTACTGACACAACTTTTCCCTACATTTTCTTCTACATTATTTATGATGTTTACAGTAGAGAGAAACTTTTATCAGTTCTCATTGAAAAGTAGAACAGCAAGTCTTGTGAAGAATTTTTTCTCTTCTTCTGAATACAAAGATTCAAGTAGCGTTTGGAGACCTATCCCTTTTGCGAATTTATATGCATTGAGCATTTCAAATGCCTTTACTTTGTTGTTTGCATACCTCTCTTTTTTAGCAATTTTACGATCCACTGTTCCCTTCGTTCTACCTGAACGCATATTTTATAAAATGATCCTTTTTGCGCTTAAAATAACCCATCTGAAGCAAAAATTCAAAACACCTGCCTTGTAAATATTGACCTGCATATTTGTGCTACTTTAAGCGATATGCATTGCTGTACAAGACTTTTGAATTCATAAAGTTCCTGGAAATATCCTGGAAAATTGAATGTTTATTGAAAATAAATTATCATTAAATTGAATTATTTTCAATAGCCATGGATCTTAACGCGCCTAATAAATTAAAATTTAAAATATATTTTTATGAAAGTTGAATCCCTAAAGTTCATATATTAATCCCGAAAAATTGAATGTTTATTGAAAATAAATTATTATTAAATTGAGTTATTTTTATAATTTTTTATTTTTATAAATATTTTAATATTTTTATCAATTATTTTACATTTATTATTTTTATTATCTATGCTTTATAATTAGGAAGTATGTTAAGAACTAATGAATTAAAATCTAAAACATATTATTATGAAAAATTAATTCAAAGATTTCACATATTAATCCTGAAAAATTGAATGTTTAGTGAAAATAAATTATTATTAAATTGAATTATTTTATAAGGTATAGTTCTTAACATTCTTAATATATTAAAATATGAAATATATTATTATGGAATTCATAAAGTTCACATATTAATCCTAAAAAATTGAATGTTTATTGAAAATAAATTATTGTTAAATCGAATTATTTTTTTAAGATATAGTTCCTAACACACTGAACAAATTAAAATCTAAAATATATTATTATGAAAGTTGAACTCATAAAGTTCATATATTAATCCTAAAAAATCGAATGTTTATTGAAAATAAATCATTTCTATATAAAATAAAATGAATTATTTTCCTAGTTCCTAACATAATAATAAATTAAAATCTGAAATATAATATGAAAGTTTCGGGTGAGACAACGAGTAATGAATATCATATTTTAATTAACTAACCATTTTCGTAAAAAAAATGTAGACTAAACTTTTGACTGATTGATTTACTCTTATAAAGTAAATAGTTGAACTTTCTTATAAAATTGTGAAAGCGATTTGATAATCAGTGGTATTTTATAAAAGTTTCGAAAAAAAATAAACACTTTATTTTTCTTAAAATACTGAAATGTGCGTAGAGTTTTAACTCAAAATATACCTTATGAAAGACTTTGTCAATTTAAACCCAGTGCACAAGAAACAACTCATACGAAGTTCAATTAAAAAGTCATAGGAATTTAATTAAAACTTAGGCAGCATTTATATTTGTTAAAAAAATATTTTTATAACAAATATAACACATATTACCAATATACATATTTATATAAAATATAATATTTGGTACAACCAATTGCCAATATTTTGTACATTTCCGTTTTGCAAAACCAATTACTAATATAGTTCATGAAATTTAAATATATTTATTTTATTTTTAAATAATGTACTGAAATATTAATCATATTTGTTTTGATTAATATGCATATAAGAAGTAATATTTAAAATTCAAAAATTTAAATTTTCATACACAAATTAAAAGCAGTTAAAACTGGAAAACAAAATATTTAAAACTGTACTGTTGGCAACTATCTGTGGATTTTTGTATTTTGGGCCTAAATTACTTTTAACTTATTATTCCATATATAGTTGCTTATTTTTTCACCTTTTAATTTATCTTATCATGCATTATTTATCTTTTTATGGATCATTGATCTCAACTCTCTGCATAGAACGCGTCATACATTTGCAGTGCATGAAGTGATAATTAAATTGATGAGTGTTAGTAATAAATAGTATTGCATTATCATTTATAGAAACCATTATCGATACCGTTATCTCGAATTCTTATAGCCAACACCAGCGAACTAAACTCTTCTTTTTCACCATGAAAGCATCTTTTTGCTAACTGCTTATTATTTCATGCCCATATTTTCTCACGGACTTGTCACATCGCTTTAAGATTCTTATCCAATTGATTTAATTCTTAAGCCCTGTTTATCTGGAACAGTATTATTATCTTCCTTCCAAACGAATCAAAGGGCTAAACTGAAATGAATCCAATGGGCGTCTGTAACAATTCCCCAAGGGGAAAATAAGCTTCTATTGCTTGCTAATGGGATTGCGGAGAGAATGTTCGCTAATGCAATTCCCTAGATCATGAACTAGATGAAACTGGAATTGGATCTATCCGAAAATTGCCATTTTGCTCCTAAGAATGATGGCTGTTAATTTGAAAACTTCTGACACTTACTTAACTTTCAATTTCAAACATATTAAGTTTCGCTTATCATTATATATATGGAATAGAATACAGAATAATGGGAGATGAAGCTGATACCAAGATCTAGATTCAGTTACATTTCCGTAATTTATAAGTATTATTTCAAAATAAAATATTTACGTTTCATTATAGTATCTAGATCAGAAAACTAATTAAATGTGTAGTCTGATTTCAGCAATTATTGTGATAAATTTATTAACAATGATATCCATAAATTAACATTGTCACTACAATTGCTGTGAATTAAGTTATTAAATTACTCGATGCAGACAGAACGTTATAAGAGAGGGAGAGAGGACGATCCATATTAATCTAATAGCTAAATTTATTTTAATAATGTCGTTTTAAATACATATCTTGATTTAATTATATTTTTTTAAATGCTAATAACGATTAACAATAATAATTTAAACTCCTATAACAATTTAGTAAATTATATGTGTAATTGATTTCCCTACGCTGACTGTTCCAGAAAATTACAATGGTTAAAAATTACAGAAACAAAATTACAACACTACTGTACAAAATTACAAAACTGGATAAAATACAATGCATTTTTCATTATTTTTAACTCAACTTTTTTTTATTGTTATTCATTCCTTCCACATCTTTGGCTTGTGAGTTGAATCAAAGTTCCAAACAATCATTCTTGTTGTGATATTTCTTAGCTCAGTCAGTATGTTGATTTTTTTTTAACTCAAGGTATTTTCTAGCCTTTTTTCTGTAATATTTTATTTTAAATGACAAACAAACATCCATGATTTGAAAGAGAAATGAGATTTTTTTTTAACGTTATTGAATTCATAACTTGAATAATGTTAAAAAACCGTTACAATAAATAACGTTGTAATAAGCGTTAATCAGGAAATTATGTTAACTTTAACAATGAATGTGCATTTAAATCGTTCTTCGATGAAAATAACTAAGAATTAGAAAAAGAATAATATTTTTATTAGTAATAACTAATCTGACATCAATAACAAATTATAAAATATTTAAAAAAATAAACAAGTTTTGCATTATTCCAAATATCAATTTCTTTTACTTTTCTTAATCATAATTTTTTTTATTTAAAAAAGAATAAAGAAACATTATTTTTTAATCTTGCCTTTATTACTCAAACTCATTTTTCTTCCGAATAAATTTAATAACACTTTCTTAACTTAACCTTGTTAGCTATATTTATTTCCCTTTCCATAAAGTAACAGGCCCACTTATTCTACAACAAAGAATGCATTTAAAAAGTAATTATCACGTTACCAGACTTCATAATGGTTTTCTCCATGTGCCATGCATACTAAGCACAAAAGAATTGTTTAACCTAGCGCACATTTCAACTAAGTACTGAAGCATTTTGCTCAGCTGTTTCATCAAAACTTCTGTGTTATGTGTAGACAAATTAGTGCAGTTTAGAGCCTTAATATCGAGCAACAACTTTAGCCCAATTCAGCTTTCGCTTGCCAACTTCCATTAACACTCCCAAAAATACTATAAACACTCTAAACCGAAACGATCTCCTGGCGAGAGAGAGTGGAGTGTTTGAGCAATATCAAAAAATATCGCCAACTATCTGCGAGCAGTAGAAGCTAAATGAATTTTTGGGCCATCGTGATCTCCAACCTGCAAACCGGATCTCGTTCATCATATTTTAATTATCGCCCAGTCACTCCCGATTCTGTGTACAAAGAATTCATTCTAATTGTAAGTGACGTGCCGTAACAAGGGGGGAAGACTGACTCGCTGTTAAAAGTCATTAGTACCAACGTGAATGTGGCAGAATTAGCGAGGTCTGATTTATAATTCTCTCACAGTTTGAAAGGGTTCAGGTCTTCCCCTGAGCGGTAATGATTCACAATTAAATTGGGTGGCTTCCGCGCCCCCTGGCGTCAAACTTCACTGTTCTGGAAATTAAACTTTTAGGATCTGGAGAATTTATTCCGGGAAATAGGTCTTAATGAGTCCCTCGACGCAGTTATGGCATAACTTGTTTCATTTTTCTTTCTTTTTTTTCTTCATCATTTTGTGTTGCCCTGTGTCAAACTTATTCTCTGGGATACCACGTTTAAAAGGGAATTGCTAAGTTATTGTGGAGAGGAAATGTGTGCCTTGTTGTTTAAATAGATTTCCCTGGGCTCAATAGTTTGTGAAGCGCTGTTTTCCCTCCACAAATCTTAATAAATGTATCGAGAATTGTTTAGGAAAAATTAAGCCGTTTGTTTTAAGAATTTGAAAATAATTTCTTATCGCAGAATAAATATGCCAATAACTGAAAAGGTATTGCCTTTTCTTAAAGAAAATATTTATGTAATGTTAAAATATAATGTTGAAAATATAATACTTAAAAATAATATTTTTTAAAAAATACTTTAATGTTTAAAACTAATAAAAATATATAAAATATAAAATAAATATTAAAATAATTAAAAATATATATTTAATGTTTTTTTTTTTTAATTTAATGATACTCATTATTTACTATTATTTATCAATTTATTTTTCCTACATTATATTTGCATTTTTTTATGGATTCTTAAATGACTTTTTTTCCAAAACTTGGATTTCACAGAATATATCCATAATTAAACTTTAGTGAAATAAATGTTGAGTGCTTGTGTTTTATAATTATTTGTGACATTTTTCTAGATTACTTCATCAGTTTGAATTTTAAAATAAAAGAAGAATATTATTAGTTAAAAAAAACAAGTTAAACTTTAAATTAAAAACGAAATTTTTTATAATAATTAAAAATATATAATATCAAATACATATGTTTAACTGTTTTAGAATAATTATAAATTATGTTTATTGTTGTTATGTTTTATTTATATATTTAATTACTGAATTCTTAAACACAAAGCATTTTGACACTGTAATTTTTTTTTTTTGTAAAATTTATTTATAAAGTATTTATTTAAATTTCCTATTTTCGCATTGAATTAATAGAGGAATCTTAAAATAATGTAAAAAGATATCCTTTCAATTTAAACATTACACATAACATTCTACAATATTTTATTTGTTTCATTTTGAAACATTCGAAGATAAAAAAATAGTATGGGAGTTTATTGAATTTTTTTAATAAATATTATAAACCATAATTAAATGCTTTTTATATCATTTTGTTAATTACATTGAAACTTAAAAAATTGCATAAATTCTGAAAAATTATTAAAAATTATTATTATACGTATAAACATTTCTACGTTTTATTTTATTTCTATTTCAATTGAGACTCATAATTTTAAATTCTTTTGAATCTTTAAATTTAAGATATTAAATATTTTTTGAAAACTTATAAAAATGTAGTTATAAAAATAGTTTATATTTATGAAACAATTTTTAGTTATCATGCAGTTTATTTTGATGCAACATTTATATAATATATTTTAAATATTGACAAAAATATCAATGATTATTTAAGTATAAAAATATAAATAATAGTTATTGATTTTTTTGAATTAATCAAATTTTAAAATTCAAGAATCTCTACTATATAAATATGCAAGATAACTATTTATGTAGTTAAACTTCAATGTTATTTGTTTATAATTTTTTTTGTTGACAGATCGTCCGTCTTCGCCAACCATAAAGAGCTATTATTCAACTTCAACATCAATAAAGATTACTTGGGAATATAATAGCTATCCCAACGCACCTGTTACAGGTAAGGTATTTCGTCTCGTTTTAAAATATATATATTTTTTTATTTTTAGTTGAAGACATCACACAGAATACTTTCACTGAAATAAAGTTTATTATTTTCTTAAAAAGCATTTCCTTTCATTAATACAAACTAACTCCGTAGATTTTAAAGCTGTAATTTTAAATACGCTTTAAGCTCAACTTTAAGCTGAAGCTTCAACTGAAGTTTAGAACAATAGAAAAGCTTGTTTTAAACAATGATGTTTATAGGTTTCTCTAGAGTGTTTCGCGTGGTTTTCTGTTCTAACAATATAGTACAACCTAGAATCTACGGCAGGTTCCTGCATTGAATAACAAGCGAAACTAATTAGAAACTTCGAAGGGGAATATTTATTTATCAAGAATAGCTGTTGCATGTTGTAGTGTGTCTGTGCTAGTTTGATATCTACGTCGTCTAAAAGTACCAAAACATTAGTTTTCCAATCCTTCTTAAAGATATAGTTAGTTATAGACAGTATATTTATGATAAGGTTTATTTATTTTGGCTTAAATTTCATAGTGACGTATATTTATATAAAATATTTAAAAACATATTTTTTTTGTAAATAACTTTGATATTATGCATTTGTAACACTAAAATAAATAACTTTTCGGAATAGGTGCTTTTAACATTTTCTTATTTTTGTTTTTATTGAATCTAGTATTTCTTTTAATACGGTTAATACCAGTTCTTCAATAAATTACCTTGTATTAGCATCTTAATTAAATGATTTTATGTCTCTTAAACAAAATGTTCACTTATTTACTTTTTATTTTTATAATTTTTTTCTATTTAATTATTGCAAATGTAATTTAAAGACACTTCAATTTAATAATGATCGTAAGTAATCTTTATGATTGTAAGGGAAACTATTAAGTTTAAACAATAAACACATTGTTCTGTGTATCATCTATTTATTGGTTGAGGCTGCCGATTTGCAATATTTTCCGAGGATATTACGCTTTAAAATAGAAGTTAACGAAACAAAGGAACTCGTGACTACAAGAATATTTGAAAAATATATGCAGCTGAAAATTTCATTTGTTACACACTTTCTCTATTATTAAGAAGCATGCCGATTTCACTGACCTGAGAAAGAGATTATATATTTATAACTATGTCTTTTGATACACATATCGTTTATTATGGACAAGATAGCAGTTAACTAAACAAAGGAACACATGACTACAAGAATATTTGAAAAATTTCTGCAAATTGTTGGGAAACAGCTGAAAATTTTATTTTTTACAAACTTTTACTATTTTAATAAGCATACTTGTTTCACTGATCTATTTATAACACGGACTTGAAACGCACCGTTTATTATGGACAAGATGCTAGATTTTTAAAAGGGCCTTTACTACTTAACTCTTATTCACTACAGAATATTCGTTGAATGATATTTATCCAAGAGCTTGATTACGTACTTAAAACTGTAGAAAATTCATACATTATCATGCTAGAAAAAAATTTCTCTTCATTTACTTTTACTTTATTATTTAGTTGTAGAACTTTCGCATTGCTCAAGGATTCAAAACCTGCTGATGTTTTAGTTAACTGGGTGAATTTATATCAATGTCGTTGAAACTAGATATTCATAGTATTATCACGGGTTACTGAACTTCAATGAAGAAACTTACAAAACACATTCATGAACAAAGCATAATTGAGATACCAATCACATTTGTTTTAGATCTTTTCACTTCCCCTGTCTTTAAGAAACTTACCAGTTTCGGTGACTTGAAGGAGTGAATATTCGAATCAACTCCTTATGAGAAACATAATACATCATTTCCATGCAGGGCCAGGCATTTGATCGTGACTCAAATGACGAATTCTACAGATGGCTTGCCTACCTATTAAATTTCTTGACCACGGAAGTTAAGTAACTCTATACCATGCCCTTCATTAGATACTTAATACTCGAAGAAACTTTGCACATAGTAATGAGTATAATTCTGAATATATTCAGTTCTCTCCCAATTATTTCTTGTACGCTTCACTAATTCAAGAATTAAAAGGTGTTTTCGTTTTATTTGACCATTTATATCAAATCTAGTGACATATAATAACGAAAGCCTAGAAAATGGCTCAATATGATTTTAAGGTTCAGTACCTTTTTAATCTCCAGGACAAAACTTTTTTCTCAAAATTGAGGAACAATTGGTATAATTCCTTATTAAATAAAAATCGAATTTTTGTTTTAAAATGTTTTTATTTTTGTCTGTTAACTAACTTGTTCCTAAACATTAAAAACTTCTATATTTTAAATATTTATAACTTCTATAATGTAATGCAATTTAATACATTGATTCATTATGTAACGGTAATTTTTTTTAATAATGTCAAAAAGAATTTAAATTATAAAAATCATAATATATATTAAGAATAAAATAATTATTTATTTATTTCATGTTAAATTCGAACTTTAATAAGATTATTTAAAAAAAAAAAAAAAAAAAAAAAATGTTTAGTGAATTTTTTTTAAAGCATTATATCCAATAAATAGAAAATACGATATACGAAAGTAATCTGAAGACACTTTTGTTGAAATAATTTTAAATCTATTATAATTAGCTTATTCATGTGGGGTGTTTTATACAAAAAAAATTGATTGCATCAATTACAGTAACTAATGTATACCAAAAAAAAAAAAAAAAAATTCTGGCATGGATCCTGATTTCAAAAACATTGAAAAAGACAGTAAAGTTTCCATTATGTCCATTTTATGGGTTTTATTTTATGTTAAAGATATTGAGCAAAAAAAGTTTATTCTTCACAATAAGCATGAACTGGAACAACAATAAATTTTGTAGTTATAAGAATAGCCTTCTTTTGCTACACGGAGCGAAAATAATAATAAAATATCCCCAAAAACATGGCGGAAAATCGATTCATATTTCCAAAGGCCTTGACTTAAAATACGCTGCACGTATTAACAATTTGTATGTAAAACATGTTTATTTTAATATCTTCGGGCATTCGATGGATTTAAAAAAAAAAAAACAAGAATGCTATTTATAGAGCAATGGTTTAAGGGAGATAACCACTTGGAGAACGAAACATGGAAACTGCAAACAGAGTAATAGTTATTTCTCGAAACATTAAAGAAATAACATTTTTATTAAACCTAAAAAAGCCAAAGAATAATTTTCTTTGCTCGAAGCACTTTTTGCCAATTTAAAGTAAGCAGCACGTATTACTCGAGCTATGCAGGTCCATGAAAGCATTTGAAACATTTTTCTGAGAAAATGACTTTTCCGCAACAATCTCGTGTTTAGATTGTTGTTCACCTTTTATTTTTTATAAACTGTACTGAAAAAAAAATTTATTTTTTAAATGTCTTTAGTATGCTTTTTTAATATTCTATTCTTCAATTTTTCTTTCCTATTCTTCAGAATTCGATAAAACGAATGGATGTAACATTAATTTGTTTTATACTTTTCTAAGTGCTAAATTTGTTTGCATAGTAACGTATTGCTGTGTTGTGTTTTACGTAAATTAAAACTTTGTACACATATTGTTCCTTTGTGATAAAAGAAGTCTAAATAAAATTTTCCCCAATATTGAATATTTTTATTATAATGTAAATCACCTCAACGTAATCACTGGTATTTATTTCAAGTTACATTCAGGCTATATTTAATTGGAGGATTTAAAAATTTTCTTGTAAACATTTATTTAAAGCCTCACTTTTTAATATGATAAAATTTATTTATGTAGAATATACAATATACAAAAGTAGTCTGAAGAAATGTTTGCTGAAATATTTTTAAACTTATTATAATTAGCTAATTCATATGGCCTGTTTGATACTAAACATTTTATTGCATCAATTAAACAAACCAGTGCATGCAAAAAAAAACCAACATTCTGACATGCATTTAGATTTCAAAAACATTGACAGTAAAGCTTCCATTATGTCCATTTTATGGCTTTTATTTTATGTTAAAGATATCAAGTAAAAACATTTTATTCCTCGCAATAAGCTTAAACTGGAACAACAATAAATTTTGTTGTTATAAGAATAGCCTTCTTTTGCTACACGGAGTGAAAATAATAATAAAATATCCCAAAAAACATGGCGGAAAATCGATTCATATTTCCAAAGGCCTTCACTTGAAATACGCTGCACGTATTCACAATTTGTATGTAAAACATTTTTATTTTAATCTCTTCGGACATTCGATGTATTTTTTTAAAAACAACAACGCTATTTATAGCGCAATGGTTTAAGGGAGATAACCACTTGGAAAATGAAACATGGAAACTACAAACAGAGTAATAGTTATTTTTGAAACGTTAAAGAAATAACATTTTCATTAAACCTAAAAAAGGCAAAAGAATAATTTTCTTTGCTCGAAGCACTTTTTACCAATTTAGAGTAAGCAGCACGTATAACTTGAGCTGTGTATGTCCATGAAAGCATTTGAAAAATATTTTTCTGAGAAAATGACTTTTCTGCAACAATCTCGTGTTTAGATTGTTGTTCACCTTTCATTTTTTATAAACTATACTGGAATAAATTTATTTTCTTAAATGTCTTTAGTATGCTTTTTTAATATACTTTTTTTTCAATTTTTCTTTTCTATTCTATAGAATTGGATAAAACCAACGGATGTAATATTAATTCATTTTTACTTTTCTAAGTGTTAAATTAGTTTACGTAACGTATTGCTTTTTGGTGTTATACGTAAATTTAAAGTTTATGCACATATTGTTTCTTTGTGTAAAATCAGTATAAATAAAATGTTTTCCCAGTTTTCAATATTTTTATTTTAATGTAAATCGCGTTAATGCAATCACTGGTAAATGTAATGTAAATCCCTTTAATGTAATCACTGGTAAATGTAATGTAAATCAACTTAATGTAATCACTGGTAAATGTAATGTAAATCAATTTGATGTAATCACTGGTAAATGGAATGTAAATCTTGTAATTTAAACCATGGGTAAATGGATTCAAATTATATATTTCGCAAGTAATACATTCGTCACATACTCAGATTGTTACTCGTGAACTGTTTCCGCAAGTTTACTTGAATTATTGATATCAATTTCTTTTACACCCTTCAAAATTTGCATAATCAACACAAGTTGACTGTTACAATAAACAACTCTTTCAGTATTCGATGGATACACATACCCAGAGTGTTAATCATACAATATTTTCCCTAAGCTTACTTGAATTATTCGTACCCTCTGTTTTTATACACTTCAAAATTTGCATAAACCACACAAGTTGACTATTACAATAAAAAAAACTCTTCGAGTATTTGATGGATTTTAAAAAAACAAGCCATCTATTTATAGCGCAATGACTTAAGGGAGATAACTACTTGGAAACGAAACATGGAAACTGCAAACAGAGTAATAGTTATTTCTTGAGACGTTGAATAAATAAAATTTTTATTAAACCTAAAAAAAGGCAAAGAATAATTTTCTTTGCTCGAAGCACTTTTGCCAATTTAGAGTAAGCAGCACGTTTTACTCGAACTATGCAGGTCCATGAAAGAGAAATTCTGAGAAAATGGCATTTCTGCAACAATCTCGTGTTTAGATTGTTGTTCACCTTGTATTTTCCATAAGCTAAACTGGAATAAATTTATTTTTTAAAGAAGTGGCTTTTTTAATATAGGTATTTTTTTTAATTTTCCTTTTTTATTCTTTAGAATTGGATTACGCCTGACGGATGTAACATTAAATTATCGCATTTTATTTTTTGTTTTTAAAAGCAGCCTAATTAAGAACTGTTTTCAGTATTAAAAAATATATATATTTTTATGTTAATGCAAATCAATTATTAATTTATTATTTTAACTATTTCTATTGTAATGTAAATTACTTTACTCGTTTAATTGGATTCAAATTATATATTTCACAAACAATACATTCCTCACACACCCAGCATGCCACTCGTACAATTATTTTCGTACACTTACTGGAATGATTCATTCAAACTGCTTTTATACGCTTCTCAACTTGCATAATGCACGCAAGTTAACGATTGCATTAAAATTCAGTCACTATGCTATGCATTATTTTAATTTAACGTATGAAGTACCGAAATATTCACCAAACAATTTTATAAAAAACACTTTTCATAAGAGAAAATGCGTAACATGAAATTATTTAAAAGAAATTAAGATTCTGTAAAAATTTACAATTTTTAGTCCATTTGTATTATTTTTAAAGCTTTGGAAAAATATACATTTATTGACTCATTTAATGCATATTTTAGTTTTAATTTTTAATTTACAAAAATTAATTAAAAATTTTTCAAGTGACGTTTGTTTGGACTTTTTCATTATAAATTTTCAAAAGTTATTGCATGATAACATTTTATTTACATCATATACCAATTACATAAATTAAACTAAATTAACTTAGTGAAAACTTTAAATGATTAATAATTAATACTTTTAATTAGTAAGAGTTAATATTAAAGAAGGTCAAACTTCTTGAGCACAACGAGAAACTTTCAATTTTCGAAAACTTTTGTTTAAAATGAACACTGGCTTGCTATATGTTTTAAATTATATCTGTTTTAATAGAAATGGTAATAGTAGAAATAGGGGTTTTTAATGGAAATAGGTTCTACATTTGATTTTAATTACGTGTGCTTAAAATTACATGAGATTTGTGTTTGCTCAGATCTACGATTTGACATTGTCAAGTAACATGTTCAGAATTTCATTTTCAGCGCCTACTGTAGAAATTGTATTACTTGACAATTTAATTATTTCTGTGGAATATACCTAATTATAAAATAACTTTTAGATGGGATTCAAAGTTAAATTTAATAAAACAAATAAAAATATTGAAAAAAGTTTTAAAGTACAGTAAAAATGCATAATAAATTATTTTTCCGATTCCTAAAAATTAGGAAAAGCCAAAAAAAAAAAAAATGCCTTAAAATGAAATGAGTTGAACCATGTTTGTAGCTACAAAACTGCTTGATTGCTATTCAGAGGATAGGAAAATATGGCTTATTATAGAATTTCTATGTTGATGTCATTACTAAACACAAATGAAATTTTCCTAAAATAATAATTGAAATTTACAATGAAATTATAATGCTGCTATTTAAACAGCTTAAGCCTATATAGTTTCAGTTTTCTTGAAATATTATCCAAGAATCAGTTTTGTTTATGAAAGTTAATTTAATCGTAACATTACATAGTTACTTTATTATTATTATTATAAATTAAATTATTATTAAAAAAGAAATTAAATTAAGCAAGTTCATAAAATTCCCTGCTGTGTTATGTTTTAGCAATGTCTTATTTTTATTGTAATTTATGACTTACTACATTACTATCTACACAAATCCATTGGAACCATCATTCATTAGATTAGTTTGCGCTTAAGATAATTTAGTGCTGTTTTAAAGCAATAATGACAGCAGATATAGTGATAAAAGTATAGAAACATTATTTATTATAGTTTACACGTTATTTATTACGTTTAAAACGTTATTAATTATATTTAAAACATTTTTATTATTATATTTAGTGAAGATTTGGTAAATATTGCAACTCATAATTTTTGCTAAAATTTTCTGGTTGGGGTAAAATGGAATTAGATTTATGATTTTATTTCATGGATTGTTCTAGATTGAAAATATTGTTTTTAGTTTATTTTATAAATGTGTTGGAAGATTTTTTTTTCAAAATTTTAAATATTGTATTTTTAAAACATGCGTTCTAATTCTTTTGAATTATTGTTATAATTCAAAAGAATCCATGACAAATACCAAACTATATATATAATAAGTTATTATAGATAAAATTGCTTACATCTATAAGCAATTAAATATTTTAAGCATCAAAATTGTAATAAACATTAACAGAAAATTTTTTAAAAGTTTAATTGCTTGTATTATAAAATTATTTGAATTTTGGTCAGCAAAATAGAAAGCAGAAATTATTTTTTAGTTCATTTTGTAAGCTGAAAATTAATTCAAATAAGAAAATAAATATACTATTTTTTTAATTTCAAAATTTACTAAACAATTTTAGAATGCATAGTAAATATTTCATATTTAAAGCACTATTAAAAGTGATGCTATATTCTATATACATTTTTTATACATATTATAACATAATATTTTATATTGTAGAACAATAACTGCATTGAATATCAAAATTTTTAACAATATTATTTACTTATGTAATTAATGGTAAAATATATGTATATTTTGTATTTTTATTGCGTATCAATTTTAAAATTCAAATTAAATGTTATTAGAAATTTTTAAAATTTGTATTGCAATATTTGAATATAATTTTTTAATAAAAGACGAAACCTTTATGTAAATATTGATACGATAAGATACGGTTTCTAGAATAATTTAAAAGTAATGAAATTTAATAGTAATTGAATTAATTTATGTTTCCTTTCTAATTTTAAAAGTCGCACTGTTGAATAGTTGTATTGATTGTTTGATAAGGTAGCAAAAGAAATTTCCAAGATGTCTATAGTTAGTTTTCATAATGATATTAATTGTTTCCTTGCAAATCTTTTACGATGACGTGTTTTGTTAAGTAACATAATTACGCTAATCGAATATTAATATGGAATATAATTATTATTTTTTATTTTTGAAATAATCTATTCAGATCCAAGCACAGCATTTTCTTGTTCATATATCATTCTTTGTTCTTAATTACTTATTAACAATCTGAACTTAAGGGGTTTTTTTCTTTTCATTACTATCTGTACTCTTCAAGATATTCTTTAATTAGTGTTCATAACAAAAGTTCGTTTTTTCTCTCAAAAGCAATCGGATTCCTTTTTATTAAAGCATGACAAAAGTATAAAAATATCATTTATTAATTTATATATATGCGATGCAAATAAATATCTTTAATAAGTCTTCGTAATTTAATTAATAAGTCTCTAAAAATTTCGTGCATATTGAAACGAGCCTATATAATTAAAAGAATTATAATAAATGATGTTTCTAAATAAATAACATTTGTTTCTCAAGCATTACAATACATTAAATAACATCAAGTTTTTTATTTAAAATTAGTATTTCAGAACAGTTTGTTACTATTATTTATTTAATTAAAAGGGTATATTTGTTTAGGAAATTAATTAACTTAAGAAATTTTAAAATTGGACCTTTTTTTTTAATCCAATATAGCAAAATACGCAGAACACAAATACATTAGAATAAAAATTAATTAAATTTCATTTATGGCATTATTTCTAACTCAAATTATCCTAAATGCGAATATGATTATTGTATTGAATTTTGCATTTTAAAAGGGAAATAAAGCTTTAAATATGGCGATGTAGTATTTATAATAATATTATATAAGTATTTAATTCTTAAGAAGACTTGAGTGGCCTGACGGATAGCGGCCTTACGCAATAATTTCCAAACCAAAACAGCCAAATTTGAAACTCGAGAAGTGAAGTTGAATGAACAGAGATTATGTTATGATTATGTTGGATTCCAGAAAATGTACGAAATTCTGGATGACAAACTTGGATTATTAGTTGTAGTAATTTGGTGTCAAAATGTTAATACATTGTAGTAGGCTTTCTCCTGTGTTACAACTTCATATTTGTCATTTCTTCTGAGATTAAACAATAGGTAAATAACCTCAAGTCAAAATTACCCTTATTAATAAACAATTGCAGTCTAATGGTCGAGTAACTAGCTCTCTGTCTCTCGGTGCCACAGGTTTCGGATTCGAGTCCAAGAAGTGCCATCGATGTTTGTAGTGGTTCGGAATCCACTTTAAGCCATATATCCCTTATATGACAGCGTTCGGCGTAAGTTTGTGACAATCCTACCCCGTAAAAAGAAAACATCTGATGTCTCAAAATCTGCCAGTAAACAGACTGCCTTGGCCCATTATGAGGCTGTTGCGCCAATGAAGAGGAATAAACAATTATTATTTTTTTTTTTAAAATTGTGTGTATAAAAAGTGTGCGCTTTGGAAGTTAAAATTTATTCTATTATTAAGCGGAATAAAAAATTTTAGTGAATTGGAAAAATGTATTAATTATTTTGCAATAATATTTAAAATTCATTTCGGATTTCTATGAACATCATGATACAGTCATAATATTACACTGTTTTCTGTTTTAATTCGTTTTAAGTTTAATCTTAGTTTGCAGAACGGTTTCTATAATAGAATTTGAATTTCTGTGTGCGGCTGATGGAAAATTTATTTTTTTCATTTAAAATTAATTTTTTATTTGTTCACATTTCTTTTGATTCATTTAATATATATACCCTTGCAAGCTTGTGTGTAAATGGCAGGTAAGTGGGAGAGTGTGGAGTATTATCAGTGGAAGAGTGAATGAATAAGGATTTTTTTCCTTAAAACCCATTGCAGGTATATCCCTTTAAGTCATTTGGAACAAGAGGCTCATAATTCTAGATAATGAGTACCATAAACAGATTTAAATCTGAATTTGTTATCATGAACCATTGTTTTCAGTGAAATTAATTGTGAAACAAATAAAAAGCACACAAATTGCAAACTACAGTCTGTTGAAGCGAAGCATTATTCTGATGAAACTAATCAATTACTGCTATTTCAAGGTAAACAGTGAGTAAAATGCCTAAATAGGTTCGTACAAAAAAGGAGTATAAAAGCCTCGTCCATTTCCGTAACAAATAAGGTTGCCAAAGTTTCTATCTCGACTCTCATATGAAGTTTAACTTGGAAAATGTTATAGTAATTTTCCATATATTTGTATCAATAGACTATTCAAAGCCCTTTTTTATTTTAAAATAACTTCTTTCAAATTAAGTAACTTAGTCTTATTATTTTATATTCATCTATCCTATTAACCTTATTATTTAGATCATTAAGAATTTATTTTTCAAATATAAAATTATTTATAAATTAATTGAAATTAAATATATATTTTTCAAATTTATATCTGTGTATTATGTGCTCATCTTTAATTATTTAATTTTACAGAAATACTCTCCTTTGTATTAAATGTTAATATTTTTATTTACAGTACTTTAAATTTGTTATTTATATTGATATACCAATCATCCTATCTCCATTTTAATTAAAAATTAATTTATAATTTAATAAATAATTATCAAGTACATTCCATTACTTGTTATTCAACTGTAAAAGAAAATTTTTACTTAAATCAACTATAAATAAAGTTTGATTATAAACATAATATTTCTATAACTTATTTGCATTGAAAATTCAGTGAAGTTTTGTAATCAAAACATATCCCAAATAAACACTTCTCTCTTTAACTTAATATTTGCTTCACTGCATAACTTACTAATTCATATTTCGCAGTTAAACGGCCTCTGCTAATGACGCAGCATTTCCGTGATCAAGTTTACGCAAACAAGTTTAAAAGTTACAAATTAATGAGCGGCTCAGATGTTTAGAAATTGCGCGGGATGTAGCAGAATAGTCTGAGGATGAAAGTATTGTTTCTTGGAAAATTATAAAGTTTGCATGCTTCAATTTATACTTATCATTATTTGGAAAGACCAAAGTAATATGTGCATAAAATATTTGTAGATTCATATTTCCTGTTACAATGTTTTAATAACTTGATTAATATGCAAAAACGAATATCATTATAACTTTTACTTGTTTACTTATTAAAATAATGTTGTTAAAATTGAATATATATTTTGATTTTGTTATTTTTAAGATATATCAAATATATTTGAGCCGTAACAGAAAAGTTATATTTTTCTGATTTCAAAATAAAGCTTATTTAGGTATGTTTTAAAAGTATACCTTATACGGCATTTATATAATGTACCTTATACCTTATTTAAGTATATTTTAAAAGTATATCGTATATAGCTTATACCTTATTTAGATATATTTAAAAATCAGAAAAATATAAATTTTCTATTTCTTTTTTCGACCTAATTTAATAGAAAGGAATCATCTGTCTTTTATTTTGGATGTGTTTCATGTTCTTTATAATCCTAAGTTTTTTTATCAAATAATTCTGTTTTTCATGTTTTTAATAACATTTAAAATTATTTTCAATAATATTTACCAGTAAATATAACGTATGTTTTAATATTAAACATGTAATTGATGAACGTATTTCATAGATTATTTGCAAGCAATGTTTTAATAACTTTATTAATATACAAAAACGAATATCATTATTACTTTTACTTCTTTTCTCATTAAAATGGTGCTATTAAAATTCAATAATTATTTTGATTATATTCTTATATGAAGTATATTTGAACTGTAACAGAAAAGTTATATTTTTCTGATTTTAAAATATTCCTTATTTAGGTGTATTTTAAAAGTATTCCTTATATAGTCATATTTCGCAGTAAAACGGCTTCTGCTAATGACGCAGCATTTCCGTGATCAAGTTTACGCAAACAAGTTTAAAAGTTACAAATTAATGAGCAGCTGAGACGGTTAGAAATTGCGCGAGATGTAGCAGAATAGTCTGATGATGAAAGTATTGTTTCTTGGAAATTATAAAGTTTGCATGCCTCAATTTATACTTAGTATTATTTGTAAATAACAAAGTAATCTATGCATAAAATTTTTGTTGATTCATATTTCCTGTTACAAGGTTTTAATGTTTTCATTAATTTGCAAATAACGATAACCATTATTAATTTACTTGTTTTCTCATTAAAATGTTGCTATTAAAATTCAGCAATTATTTTGATTTCATTATTATAAGATATATCCTGTATACCTGAACTGTAACAGTTATATTATATTTTGTGATTTCAAAATTAACCTTATTTAAGGTATATTTCAAAAGTATACCTTATATAGGTATATACCTTATATAGCTTATACCTTATATAGATAAATATAGGTAAGCCTTGTATCTTATAAAGCCTTATACCTTATACCTTATAAATATCTTATTCAAGTATATACCTCATATAGCTTATACCTCATCTAGGTATATTTTAAAAGTCTACCTTATATAGTTTATACATTATATAGGAATATAACTTATATAGTTTATACTTTTTATGTATATTTTAAAATCAGAAAAATATAAATTTTCAAATTCTTTTTTAAACCTATTTATTTTATAGGTTTAATAAAAAAAAGAATCATTTGCCACTTATTTTGGATATTTCCATGAACTTTATAATCTTACTTTTTTTTTCATTAAATTATTCTGTATCTAATATTTAGCTATAAAAAGAATTCATGTCTTAATATTAAAAATGTAATTGAAGAGCATATTTCATAGATTATTTGTAAGCAATCAAACTCACTCATTCTATTATTTAACAATATTTATTAATTATATTCAATCCTACTAGTTTATTATTACTAATTCCATTATTTTTATTACGTACGTTACATTATTTACTCATGTAATAATTACACATAAAATGACATTCTATAAAAACATCGTTGTAAGAATCGCTAGTGTATTTTTTTACTTGAAAAAATATTTGGGCATCAACTTATCTTTCTTATCAATCTTACGTGTAGAATAACAAACTATTAAATTATTACTCACTCATTCTATTATTTAACTATATTCGCTCATACAAATCTATTATTAATAGTTCCCATTATTCGTTATTGCGTAAGTTATATTATTTTCCCATATAATCATTATCCATAACGTCACTTTATAAATCACATCAAGTATCACTACATTTTTTTACTTGAAACATATCTGGGCAACAATTTATATTTCTTATCAGTCTTTCTTATCAATTTTATTAAGTTATATTACATTATTTGTGCATCAATTTATTTCTCTTACACCTCATCAATAAATGCAGATTAACTGACAATTAAATTTTATTATAATATTTGTGCAGCAATTTATTTCTCTTACACCTCATCAATATATGCAGATTAACTGGCAATTAAATTATATTACAATATTTCCGCATCAATTTATTTCTCTTACACCTCATGTGTGCATATTAACTACTAAATATTAAACTTAAAAAGTTTTTTTTCATAACATAGGTTTCATACTACACCACAGAATGGACAGCATCCCATGGCAAGAAACCCATGTCGCAGGGGAGCGAACCCTGTACACCCTGCACGATCTCCTGTGCGGTACAAAGTACTACTGCTTCATTGTTGCAACCAACAGCGCGGGACGTGGCAACAGCAGCGAAATCATATCGACAAAGACGGCGGGGAGTTGTAAGTTAGTTTTAATTACTTTAGCTAATGTCTTTCATTTACAGCTTATGAAGATTTAGAAGCTCATCAGTTAAATTTTGCAGAAGTAATTAAACTATCCCTGATGGAAGTGTTTATTACCTGCCCTGGTGCTTAACGTCACTAGATCCATAATGGACAGTTTAGTTTCAAAGTGAAACATATATCGTACAGATTTAGAGATTTAGATCTCCATTACTTGCAAATCATTAAAAAAAAGTTACTAGAATATTAAGAGATTTTGTAGATGATAATGTATGCTTTAGAGGAAAAATGATTATTAATTATCATTAAAAAACAATAATGAAATAGAAAAGCAATAAGTAAATGTGTCAATTTGTTATTATTGTTTTCATTTACTTTAAACATTATAAATACACAAATTATTTTTTTTAAAAATACTGAATTGGGAAATTAGAATTAAAAGAAGTACGCCTTCTTAATACTCGAAAAAATTAAAAATTAAACTTTTAGTTTCAAAATGCATGTGGCGCTTTGCTACTTATCTTTTTTTCCTACATCCTATGTGGACATGATGTACTGCAAGTGTTGCTTTGCTATTTATGCAAAGTTGGTGCAAGCGCTGCTTTGCTACTACTTATTATTTCTACATCCTATGTGGGCATGATGTTCTGCATATTGTTCGTGCAATAGATAAAGACTTAGGGGATATAAGTAAATGCAATAAGTATTTGCTATTATTGTTTTCATTTACTTTAAATATTATAAACACTAAAATTAATTATTTTAAATTACTGAATTGGGAAATTATAATTTAATGTAATGCGTCTTGTTAATACTGGAAAAATTTAAAAAGTTAAACTTTTAGTTTCAAAATGCAAGTGATACTTTGCTCCTTTTTTTCCTACATCCTATGTGGGCCTGATGTCCTGCAAGTGTTGCTTTGCTACTTATGCAAAGTTGCTGCAAGTGTTGCTTTTCTACTTATATTTTTTTTCTACATCCTATGTGGGCATGATGTCCCGCATAGTGTTCGTGCCATCGATGAAAACTTAAGGGAAGGAAGTACTGTGACGTCAGTGAAATTATATGGGAACAAAGCAGTATGTCGTCATCAAAAACATACTGGAAGAATATATACCGCTGTACAAGACAAAAGTTGGTAGTTGAAAGAATTAATTACAGTTAGATTCATAATGAAAAATTTAGTTTTAAAGTTAAACATATATTGTAGAGATTTAGAGATAAATCTCCATTACTTGTAAATCATTTAAAAAAAAGTTACTAAAATATTAGGAAGTTTTGTAGATGTTAATGTATGCTTTAAAGGAAAAATGATTATTAAATAGAAAAACAATAAGTAAATGCATGTGTTTAAAAAGTATAAGTAAATGCAATAAGTATTTGCTATTCTTGTTTTCATTTACTTTAAATATTATAAATAGCCAAATTCATTTTTTTTTAAAATACTGAATTGGGAAATTAGAATTAAAAGAAGTACGTCTTGTTAATATTCGAAAAAAGTAAAAATTAAACTTTTAGTTCCAAAATGCAAGTGATGCTTTGCTACTTATCTTCTTTTTTCCTACATCCTATGTGTGCATGATGTCCTGCAAGTTCTGCTGTGCTACTTATCTTTTTTTTTTCTACATCTTATGTAAGCATGATGCCCTGCATATTGTTCGTACCATTGATTAAAATTTAAGGAAAGGAAGTGACGTCAGTGAAATTATATGGGAAAAAAAACCGGTATGATGTCAGAAAAAACGTACTAAAAGAATATATACAAATGTGTAAGACAAAAGGCGATCGTTGAAAGAATTAAGTACAGTTAGATCCATAATGGACAGTTAAGTTTCAAAGTGAAACATACGTTTTAGAGATTTATAGATAAATCTCCATTACTTGTAAACGATTAAAAAAAATTACTAAAAATATTAGAATGTTTTATATTTAAAATATATGCTTTAAAGGAAAAATGTTATTAATTATCTTAATAGAAAAAGAATAAATAATTGCGGGTGTCAATTTGCTATTATTGTTTTATTAACTTAAAATATTATAAATACCCAAATTATTTTTTTTTCAAATTATTGAATTTTGAAATTAGAATTAAAAGAAGTACGTATTGTTAATACTCGAAAATATTATAAATAAAACGTTCAGTTTCAAATGCAAATGTCTCTTTGATATTTGTCTTTTTTCTGTATGCTATCTGAATATGATGTCCTGCATAATGTTTATGACATCAATGAACACTTAGGGGAAGGAAGTATAGTGATGTCAGTGAAAATATGTTGGGAGACAGTTGTATGAAGTCAGCAAAAATATACTGGAAGAACATATATAATAAGACTGAAGTTAAGACTTGAAAGTCTTGAAAGTTGAAAGACTTGAAATGAATATTATAGTTCAGAACTTAGTTATTAGGAAACTAAGACTGCGTTGAAGTTTCTATTGTTTTGAAAGTGGCTATTGAATTTCGTCAATGGCCTTTTAACATACTGCCAAACTTATAAATTTACTACGATTATGGAACTTTGCTATATTCTTACAAATGTTGAATTTGTTTAGTGCTTTTGTGAATATAAAGACAATTTATATTTCAAGAATAGTCTGGGGGTATAGAACATTGTTTAATTTATATTCTTTCTCTAAATTAAACATTATATTGGAGCTATTGAAAGCCAATTGATTTTCTTGTCACAGTAAAATATCTTCATATCTGAAGAAATAATTTGAGTTATTATACAATGAATAGTACTATTATGATTACTGTCTTTTAAATAGATTTAAAGGTTTGTAACGTTATGAACTTTTATAAAACCAGTGATATATTATTTGTTTAACGCTCATAAAAATGTATTAATATTTGATAAATTAAAATTCATATGAATGGATTTTAAATTTATTAAATTACCGTTCTTTTCAATTTCAATTGTCAGATTGTTCAGTCTCTTGGTTATTCTTTAGTAGGTTTTAAATATTATACGTTAATAATCCATGTTTGTTCTCTCTGAAAAATATTGTTATTCTAAAAAGCGATAAAAAGGATAATTCTCGAAATTTAATTTTATATATATTTAAAACACATACAGATATAAAGATCAGAAAATTAAAGTTTATTTTTTTTACCTTCAGTTTTTATAGAGACGAAGCTATTTAAATATTTAAGTCTCCTATTATTTTACAATTAAAGTCAATTTTATATGAAAAGTTCATATAAAGTTTTTATATGAAATTTTATATGAAAAAACATTCTCATTATTTATAAAGGATTAAACAAGAAAAATTTTCCATCGCATTATATACGCACTCTTCCAAAGAAGAATTTTAAATCAAACGTAATAAGGAAGAATTGTTAATTAGAAAAATTGACTATCAAGCATTTGTTTAAAGTCATAAGGTTTAAAAAAAATTGCTTTTGTAAGAAAATATTAAACAAAACCTTAATTTCTGCTAATATTTAATTTCATTTAAATATTTATTTGATTGTTGGAATATGTTATCGAGGGAGCGGAACAGCTATTTTTCTAGCATAAAAAGAATTTAAAAAAAAAGGTTCAGGTACTTGCTTTTAAAGACTGAGAGATAAACGACCTTTCAAGACAAGAGAAATTAATTAAAATGCTTCTATTGCTCTGTTTAAGTTGAGTTAAAAATACATGCATTACGGCATTTCAACATAATCCAGGCACCGTCAGACTTAAAGCTCAGTTACTTTTTTTCTTATCCGCCTAAACATCTCAAGTAAATATTTCACGTACTTCAAAAATGCCAGGAGCAAAAAACACCTCGCATGTCGCCGGTTCCGAAGTGAAAGAAAATTTATTTCCCCTTGCTTAGCGAAGAAAGCCTAAACTTGTTTATTTTTATAGTTGCTAAGCTTCCTTGAAAAATTATTATCCCGAGATTATTATTAAAAAATGGAAAGCAGTGTATAAAAAATATGTTATCTGTACGAAACCTCGCACGACAGCTAAGCTGTGCTAAAAAGAAGAAAATTCATTACAAAAAAAATCTTTTCGGTTAAAAATGGTGTAAGTTGAGTTCTTTATAATCTGGGACGTACCATGCATGTTGGTGATTGTTTTTTTTTTTTTCTGCGTCAGGGGTATTGTTTTCCATACATTATAAAACCGACAATCACTAAAGAGTAGTTAGAAATGATTTTTAATTCACCTGAGGATTTCTAGAGAAAATAATCCATAGTTACATATCCCAAGGTAAAAGTTCGTAAATAACTATTTAATTGGACTATTGCTATGAGATGCCTACACATGTTAAGACAATCATTCCCAATAAACCTATTTCTAAAGCAGCAATTGCAATAAATACCATCAGCAAGTCCAAACCACTTTAAAATATCTTCATATGTGAGGAAATAACTTGAGTTATTATACAATGACATTGCTATTATGATTACTGTTTCTTAAATATGCTTAAAGGTGTGTAACATTATGAAATTTTATATTATCATGGACTTATAGTAATTTCTTAAGGCTGATGAAAATAATATATTAATATTTAATAAATTAAAATTCATTAATTGATTTTCGTTTTATTAAATTAACATTCTTTCCAATTTCAACTGATAGATTATTCAGTCTGTTGGTTTTTCTTTATTAGGCTCTAAATAGTATATACAAGTGTTTAATAAAGTTATTCTAAAAAATAATAATTCCAGAAATTTTATTTTATGCACATTTTAAATATATGCACGTAAAAAGATCAGAAAATTAATGTTGATTTTTTCTCCAATTATATTTTGTTTATTTTTTTTTTACCCTCAGTTTTAATAGACATGAAGATATTTAAATATTTAAGTATGCTATTATTTTACATTTAAAGTCAATTTTACATGAAAAGTTCGTCCTTTAATAGAAAATTCCTCATACAATTTTTAATTGAATTAATGTTAAGACTGAAGTCAAACATTCTCATTATTTATAAATGATATAACAAGAAAAATTTGTCCATCGTATTATACAAGTACTCTTCCAAAAAAGAATTTTAAATAAACGTAATAAGAAAGAATTGTTAATTGGAAAAGTTGACTATCAAACATTTGTTTAAAGTCCAAAAGTTTTAAAAAAATTGCTTTTGTAAGAAAAGATTAAACAAAACGTTAATTGATGCTAATATTTAATTTCGATTAAATATTTATTTTATTGTTCGAATATGCTATCGAGGAAGCAAAACAGCCTACTTTTATCACATAAAAAGAATTAAAAACAAAGCTCAGCAGCTGTGTTTAAAGTCTGCGAGATATACGGCCTTTCAAGACAAGAGAAATTAATTAAAATGCTTCTATTGCTCTGTTTAAGTTGAGACAAAAATACATGCATTACGGCATTTCTACATAATCCCGGCACCGTTAGACTTAAAGCTCAGGCACATTTTTTTACTATCCGTCTAAACATCTCAGGTAAATATTTCATGTACTTCAAATATGCGAGGAGCAAAAAACACCTCGAATGTCGCAGGTTCCGAAGTGAAAGAAAATTTATTTCCCCTTGCTTAGCGAAGAAAGCCTAAACTTGTTTATTTTTATAGTTGCTAAGCTTCCTTGAAAAATTATTATTATCCCGAGATTATTATTAAAAGGGCAAAGCAGTTTGTAAAAAATATGTTATCTGTACGAAACCTCGCATAACAGCTAAGCTGTGCTAAAAAGAAGAAAATTCATTACAAAAAAAAAAAAAAAAAATTATGAAATCCCTTCCGTTAAAAATGGTGTAAATTCAGTTCCTTTTTTCATTTTTTGCTTTATAATCTGGGACGATATCTTGCATATTGGTGGTTTTTTTTTTTTCTTGTGTCAGGGGCTTTGTTTTCCATACATTATAAAACCGACCGTTACATTATAAAAACGTTTGAGTAGTAGATAGATATGGGTTATTTGATTGACTCGAGGATTGCTAGAGAAAATAAATCTGTAGTTGCATATCACAAGCTAAAACATCGTAAATATATACTTATTAGGATTAGTGTTATTAGATGCTTAAATATGTCACCAAAATCAATGCCAGTAATCATATTTCTAAAGCAGCAATTGCAATGCATGACGCCAGCAAGAGCAAAACTTTACTATCTTGAATGATAGTTGAAATACTTGGACATTTTATCAAGTCAAGAATTAATGAAATTTAAATTTTAATATTTATTCCCTTCTACTTCTATACGCATGTACATTTATTAAAATTATAACCATATTGTGACCTAGTGATACGCTAGCAACCAGCCTATCACAATCAATGCTAATAATCATATTTCCAAAGAAGCAATTCGAATGGATGACAACAGTAAGTTCAAACCTTGACTGCCTTGAATGTTAATTGATATACATGAAATATTTCTCTCAATTCAAGTCAAGAATTAAGAAAAAAATTTTCTGAATCAGAGGCATTGTTTTCAAACATTATATTACCAACAAACTTCGAAGAGTAGATAAAAGGGTTCTTTTTCCTCTCACCTGAGGTTTTCTAGATAAACCAATCCTTTAGTTGCATGTCACAAGCTAAATACTCGAAAAAATTGCGTTTATAAGAAAAGATTAAACAAAAACGTTAATTTCTGCTAATATTTAATTTCGATTAAATATTTATTTAATTGTTGGAATATGTTATCGAAGCAGCCTACTTTTCTCACATAAAAAGTATTTAACAAAAGTTCAGGCACCTGCTTTTAAAGACTGCGAGATATACGACCTTTCAAGACAATAGAAATTAATTAAAATGCTTCTATTGCTCTGTTTAAGTTGAGTTAAAAATACATGCATTACGGCATTTCAACATAATCCAGGCACCGTTAGACTTAAAGCTCATGCACTTTTTTTTACTATCCGCCAAAACTTCTCAAGTAAATATTTCGTGTACTTCAAAAATGCGAGGAGCAAAAAACACCACGCATGTCGCCGGTTCCGAAGTGAAAGAAAATTTATTTCCCCTTGCTTAGCGAAGAAAGCCTAAACTTGTTTATTTTTATAGTTGCTAAGCTTCCTTGAAAAATTACTATCCCGAGATTATTATTAAAAATTAGAAAGCAGTGTATAAAAAATATGCTATCTGTACGAAACCTCGCACGACAGCTAAGCTGGGCTAAACAGATGAAGAAAAGAAATCTTTTCCTTTAAAAAATGGTGTAAGTTTAGTCTCTTTTTTTTCTCTTTATAATCTGGGGCGATATCATGCATGTTGGTATTTGTTTTTTTTTTCATCTGGGGCATTGTTTTCCATACATTATCAAACCGACAATCACTGAAGAGTAGATAGAAAGGTTTTTTAACTCACCTGAGGATTGGTAGAGAAAATAATCCATAATTGCATATCCAAGTTAAAAGTTCGTTACTAACAACTTAATCGGATCAAACAATGCCATGAATTAATCAATAATTATCACAATCAATACCAGCAAACCTTTTCAATTGTTTCTAAAGAAGCAATTGAATGCATGACCCCATCAAGACCAAAACTTGTCTTGAATGCTAATTTATATACTTGAAACATTTTCTTTCGAGTCAAGAATTAATAAAACATTTTTTCTGCATCAGGGGCAATGTTTTTCATACATTACAAAATCGAAATTCTCTGAAGCATAGATAAATAAGATACTTTTGACTCACCTAAGTATTTCTAGAGAAAATAATCTAGTGGTTGCATTGCACTAGTTAAAATCTTGTAAATGTGTACTTATTAGCGCTATTGTTATGAGATGCTGCATAAGATGCATTGCATAAGAGCAATTTGTTTTCCATGCATTACAAAACTGTCAATGCGGATAAAAAGATCAGGAAATTAAAGTTGATTTTTTTTTTTTTTTGCAATTATACTTTGCTTATTTTTTTTACCTTCAGTTTTTATAGAGACGAAGATATTTAAATATTTAAGTATCCTATTATTTTACAATTAAAGTGAATTTCATATCAACATTTCGTCTTTTAATGAAAAACTCGTCCTACAATTTTTAATTGAAATGATTGTTAAGACTGAAGTCAAACATTCTCATTATTTATAAATGATTTAACAAGTAAAATTTCCATCGCATTATACAAACACTCTTCCAAAAAAGAATTTTAAATCAAACGTAATAAGAAAGAATTGTTAATTAGAAAAGTTGACTATCAAACATTTGTTTAAAGTCCAAAAGTTTTAAAAAAATTGCTTTTGTAAGAAATGATTAAACAAAACCTTAATTTCTGCTAATATTTAATTTCGATTAAATATTTATTTAATTGTTCGAATATGCTATCGATTAAGCAAAACAGCCTACTTTTATCGCATCAAAAGAATTAAAAACAAAGCTCAGCACTTGTTTTTAAAGTCTGCGAGATATACGGCCTTTCAAGAAAAGAGAAATTAATTAAAATGCTTCTATTGCTCTGTTTAAGTTGAGTTAAAAATACATGCATCACGGCATTTCAACATAATCCCGGAACCATTAGACTTAAAGCTCAGACAATTGTTTTTTACTATCCGCCTAAACATCTCAAGTAAATATTTCGTGTACTTCAAAAATGCGAGGAGCAAAAAACACCTCGCATGTCGCCGGTTCCGAAGTGAAAGAAAATTTATTTCCCCTTGCTTAGCGAAGAAAGCCTAAACTTGTTTATTTTTATAGTTGCTAAGCTTCCTTGAAAAATTATTATCCCGAGATTATCATTAAAAAATGGAAAGCAGTTTATAAAAAATATGTTATCTGTACGAAACCTCGCACGACAGCTACGCTGTGCTAAAAAGAAGAAAATTCATCAAAAAAAAAAAAAATGAAATCTTTTCCTTTAAAAATGGTATAAGTTCTGTGTTTCTTTTTTTCCTTTTTTTCTTTATAATCGGGACGATATCATGCATGTTGGTGGGTTTTTTTTTTTCTGAATCAAGTGCATTGTTTTACATACATTAAAAAATACATTCTCAGATGAGTAGAAAGAAAGGTGTTTTAACTTACCTGAGGATTTCGAGAGAAAATAATACATGTCCCAAGTTAAAAGATCGTAAATAACAAACTTAATCGGATCAATCAAAACCTTTAATCAACCAATATTAATCATAATCAATACTAGCAAACATATTTCTAAAAAAGAAGTCCAAAACTTTACTGTATTGAATGCTAATTCATTTACGTGAAACATTTTTTCTCAAGTCATGAATTAATGAGACATTTTTTATGCATCAGAGGCATTGTTTTCCATAAATTATAAAACCGACAATCTCTGAAGAATAAATAGAAAGATTTTTGTTTGATTTTTTTTTTTTGGCTCACCAAAAGATTTCTAGAAAAATGAATCCCATGTCACAAGCTAAAACATCGTAAAAATCTACTCATTAGGACTATTGTTATGGTATGCCAGCTCCTGCTGCCACAATCAATGCCCGTTATCCTATTTATAAAGCAGCATTTGCAATGCATGGTACCAGCAAGTCCAAAACTTTACTGCTTTGAATGATAATTGATATACATTAAACTTTTTCTCAAGTCAATTATTAATGAAACTTTTTTCATGCCTCAGGACATTTTCAGGGTTATTCTTTTCCACACATTATAAACCGAAAATCTCGTGAGAGTAGATAGAGAGATGTTTCGACTCACCTGAGGATTTCTAGAGAAAATAATCCATAGTGACATATCCCAAGTTAAAAGCTCGTAAATAGCTTTTTAATCGGACTATTGCCATGAGATGTTTACACATGTAATCGCATTCATTGCCAGTAAACCTATTTCTAAAGCAGCAATTGCAATACATGGCATCAGCAAGTCCAAACCACTTTAAAATATCTTCTCTTAAAAATATCTTCATATCTGAAGAAACAACTTGAGTTATTATACAATGGTCAGTGCCATAATGTTTACTATCTTTTAAACAGGTTTCAAGGTTTGTAACATTTTGCAATTTTATATAGCCATGGATTTATATTATTTGTTTAAGGGTAATGAAAATAAATATATATATATATATAATATATATATATGTATATATACATATATATTTAAAGATTAAATATTTGAATGGATTTTAACTTTCAGTAAATTAGCGTTCTCTCCAATTTTAACTGTTAATGAGTTCAGTCTCTTGGTTCATCTTTATTAGGTATTAAATATTAGACTTTAATAATCCCTGTTTGTTCTCCCTGAAAAATTTTATGTTATTATAAAAAAATGATAATTCCAGAAATTTAATTTTATAGATATTTAAAACACATGCAGATATAATGATCAGCAAATTAATTTTTTTTTTTTTTTTTTTTTTTTTTTTTTTTTTTTTTTGCAATTATACTTTGTTTAGATTTTTTACGTTCAGTTTTTATAGAGACGCAGATATTTTAATATTTAAGTCTGCTATTATTTTACAATTTAAGTCAATTTTATATGAAAAGTTCGCCTTTCAATGAAACATTTGTCCTACATTTTTTAATTGAATTTATACATGACTTAAGTCAAACATTCTCATTATTTATAAATGATTTAACAAGTAAAATTTTCCATCTCTATATACACGCACTCTTCCAAAGAAGAATTTTAAATCAAACGTAATACGGAAGAATTGTTAATTAGAAAACTTGACTATCAAACATTTGTTTAAAGTCATAAGTTTTTAAAAAATTGCTTTTGTAAGAAAATATGAAACAAAACGTTAATTTCTGCTAATATTTAATTACGATTAAATATTTATTTAATTGTTGGAATATGTTGTCGAAGCAGCCTACTTTTCTCGCATAAAAAAAATTTCTTTTTAGACAGCTAAGCTGTGCTAAAAAGAAGAAAATGTATTACAGAAAAAAAAAAGAAATCTTTTGCATTATAAATGGTGTAATTTCAGTTTTTTTTTTTTTTTTTTTTTTTTTTTTTTTCTTTATAATCTACAGTGATATCATGCATGTTGGTGATTGTTTTTTTCATGAATCAGGAGTATTGTTTTCCATACATTACAAAACCGACAATCACTGAAGAGTATATAGAAAGGGTTTTCTGACTTACTTGAGGATTTCTAGAGAAAATAATCCCATAATAGTTGCATGTCACAAGCTAAAACATCGTAAATATCTACTTTTTAGGACTATTGTTATGGTATACTAGGCTATTGTTATTATACTATTGTTGGTATGGACTATTGTTATTATACTATTGTTGGTATGGGCTATTGTTATTATACTATTGTTGATATGGACTATTGTTATGGTATGATGTCACAATCAATGCCAGTTATCCTATAGATAAAGAAGCAATTGCAACTCATGGCACCAGCAAGTCCCTTGCCCATACACTTGCTGTCTTGAATGCTAATTTATATACATGAAGCCTTTCTCTCAAGTCAAGAATTAATGAAACATTTTTTCTGTATCAGAGGCATTGTTTTCCAAACATTATAATACCGACAATATCTGAACACTAGATAAAAAAGGGTTCTTTTTTTTTTGTCTCACCTGAGGATTTCTAGCGAAAAGAATCCTGTAGTTGCATGTTACAAGCTAAATACTCCAAAAAAATTGCTTTTGTAACAAAAGATTAAACAAAACCTCAATTTCTGCAAATATTTAATTTTGATTAAATATTTATTTAATTGTTGGAATATGTTATCGAGGAAGCGGAACAGTCTATTTTTCTCACACAAAAATAATGAATAGAAAAAAAAAAAAAAAAAAAGAGCACTTGTTTTTAAAGACTGTGAGATATACGACCTTTCAAGACAAGAGAAATTAGTTAAAATGCTTCTATTGCTCTGTTTAAGTTGAGCTAAAAATACATGCATTACGGCATTTCAACATAATCCAGGCACCGTTAGACCTCAAGCTCATGCACTTTTTTTTTCTATCCGCCTAAACATCTCAAGTAAATATTTCACGTGCTTCAAAAATGCCAGGAGCAAAAAACACCTCGCATGTCGCCGGTTCTCGAAGTGAAAGAAAATTTATTTCCCCTTGCTTAACGAAGAAAGCCTAAACTTGTTTATTTTTATAGTTGCTAAGCTTCCTTGAAAAATTATTATCCCGAGATTGTTATTAAAAAATGGAAAGCAGTTTATAAAAAATATGTTATCTGTACGTTACCTCGCACGACAGCTAAGCTGTGCTAAAATTAGAAAATGTATTACAAAAAAAAAAAAAAAATCTTTTTCCATTAAAAATGGTGTAATTTCAGTTTCTTTTTTTTTCTTTATAATCTACAGCGATATCCTGCATGTTGGTCATTGTTTTTTCTTTATGAATCAAGGGTATTGTTTTCCATACATTATAAAACCGACAATCACTGAAGAGTATATAGAAAGGGTTTTTTGACTCACTTGAGGAGTTCTAAAGAAAATAATTCCATAATAGTTGCATGTTACAAGCTAAAACATCGTAAATATCTACTTTTTAGGACTATTGTTATGGTATACTAGGCTATTGTTATTATACTATTGTTGGTATGGACTATTGTTATTATACTATTGTTGGTATGGACTATTGTTATTATACTATTGTTGGCTAAAACTAAATACCTACTTATTAGGACTATTGTTATGAGATGCTTATGATGTCACCAAATTAATGGCAGTATGACTGTCCAAACCTTGACTGTCTTGAATGCTGATTTCTATACGTGAAACGTTTTCTCTCAAGTCAAGAATTAAAGATTTTTTCTATGCTTCACAAACATTGTTATCCATTTATCATAAAAAAAATGATAACACGTGCAGAAAACACATGCAGATGTGAAGACCAGGAAATTAAACTTGATTTTTATTTTACAATTATATTTTGTACATTTTTTTTTACCTTCAATTTTTATAGAGACGAGGGTATTTAAATATTTTATCTTCGGCTATTTTACAATTAAGGTCAATTTTATATGAAAAGTTCATCTTTTAATGAGAAATTTGTCCTATATTTTTAAATTGAATTTATTGTTAAACTGAAGACAAACATTCTCATTATTTATAAACGATTTAACAAGTAAAATTTCCAGCTCATTATACAAGCACTGCTCCGAAAATAAATACTTAAATGACACGTAATAAGAAAGAATTGTTATTTAGAAAAGTTGACTATCAAACATTTGTTTAAAGTCATAAAGTTTAAAAAAAAATTGCTTTTGTAAGAAAAGATTAAACAAGACGTTAATTTCTGCTAATATTTAATTTCTATTAAATATTTATTTAATTGTTGGAATATGTTATCGAGGAAGCGGAACAGTCTACTTTTCTAGAATAAAAAGAATTTAAAAAAAAGTTCAGCACCTGTTTTTAAAGACTGAGGGATATACGACCTTTCAAGACAAGAGAAATTAATTAAAATGCTTCTATTGCTCTGTTTAAGTTAAAAATACATGCATTGCGGCATTTCTACATAATCCCTGGAATCATTAGACTTAAAGCTCAGCCACTTTTTTTTCCTATCCGCCTAAACATCTCAAGTAAATATTTCACGTACTTCAAAAATGCGAGGAGCAAAAAACACTTCGCATGTCGCCGGTTCCGCTGTGAAAGAAAATTTATTTTTCCTTGCTTAGTGAAGAAAGCCTAAACGTGTTTATTTTTATAGTTGCTAAGCTTCCTTGAAAAATTATTATCCCGAGATTATTATTAAAAAAATGGAAAGCAGTTTATAAAAAATATGTTATCTGTACGAAACCTCGCATGACAGCTAAGCTTTGGTAAAGAGAAGAGAATTCAGTACAAAAAAAAATGAAATCTTTCATGTTAAAAATGGTGTAGGTTCAGTTTTTTTTTTTTTTTTTTTTATAGTCTGGGATAATATCATGCATGTTGGTGGGTTTTTTTTCTGCTCAAGGGCATTGTTTCTCATACAGTATAAACCGACAATCTCCGAAGAGTGGATAGAAAGTATTTTTAACTTACTTTAGTAGAAAAAATAATTCCCTTGTTGCATGTCACAAGTTAAAACATTGTAAATATCTACTTATTTGGACTATTGTTATGAGATGCTGGATTGTTATTATACTATTATTAGTATGGACTATTGTTATTATACTATTGTTCGTATGGACTATTGTTATGGTATGCTACCACAATCAAATATCAGTTTGTTATCCTATTTCTAATGTAGCAATTGCAATGCAATGACACCAGGAAGTCCAAACCTTTGCTCACTTGAATACTAATAGATATATATGAGCCTTTTTCTCAAGTCGAGAATTGAAGAATTTTTTTTTTATGCATCAGGAGCATTGCTTTCCATACATCATGAAACCGGCAATCTCTGAAGAGTAGATAGAATTTTTTTCACTCACCTGAGGATTACTAGAGAAAACAATCCCTAGTTGCATGTCACAACGTATAAACTCGAAAATACATAATTATGACTACCGTTATGATATGCTTACATATGTTATCACAATTAATACTAGTAATCATATTTCTAAGCAGAAATTGTAATGCATGGCGCCAGCAAGTCCAAAACATTTCTGTCTTGAATGCTAATCCATATTAATATATATTATTACATATTAATGCAAAAATTTTAATATTTTTTTTATGAATCACAGATTTAAAATAAATAAATGACGTAATATGATATTCATATCGTTGTAAAGCAGGAAATTAAAAAATGCTTTTAAATAATCTACATAAATAAAAATAAAATATTTACATTTTGATATTTAAATCTCATTATAAATAATCAAGTACTAATATCACTCTAAATTTAAAGCAGACTATTATAAGAATTTTTTAAAATTATATATGTTATTGAAATAATTCAAGCTACACTTAAATATATGTTGACGAAATGCATAAAGTTCATAATATTTCATTTTGGAAAATCGACACTGATTTTTTTAATATTAGGAAATAACGAATGTGTTTGGTAAAGCTGAAAAATTACTTGTTTGCATTAAAATAATTTTAATTAAGTGATTTGTAAATGTATAGTTTTTTTTCTCTAGAATTTTAAAGGACAAATAGTTAAATTAATTGTGCATAAATGGCATAAATTGAAACATGAAGATAAATTAATTGTGCATAAATAACATAATTTGTAACATGACAGTTAAACTAATTGTGCATAAAAATAGCACAATTAACTTAATTGTCATCCATTTTTTAATTAAAATTAATTTTAGAAGCCAATTAACTATGTTTGATTTTAAGGTCTACCATGTATTTTAAACTTATTGTATTGATGATTGAACGAATACAAAATTCGTATTCCTTTAATTCACTACAAAGACTTAAACCAGTATGAAACGCATGCACAGTGGAAAAGATTTTCTAAAATTACTGGGGATGCTTCTATTTTATTTTTTACGCAAATACATGCCAATATGGAAGAAAGTAAAGAAAAAAAAATGTTGTATCGATGGAATAATTACGACTCGTGGTAGTCAAAACCTTTGGCGGTTTTCGAACTTGTCATTTTTGTTTTAACTTGTTTTGGCCATCATCCAAATCTCAGATTGCTGAAAACATTTGAAAAATTTCACATTCTTCTAAAGGCATCCCCTTTTTTTCGCCTTTAAAAGATATTTGTTTTGGTCTCACCATCCAGGCCATTGTTTCACGCCCGACTTAGTAGGGAATAGTTGAATTCTTTGGCAACAAAATTCGAACAATCACGGCACCGCCCACTCCTCAAGAAGAAAACGACCTTTGAGCTCTCATACCCTGTAATGATAATAATTACACAGGGTTAACAGAGAGAGAGACAAATGAAGCAAAATCATGGCGTTCCGTTTGATAAGATCAGCTTAATTTCTGTCGACAGCTTTAGTTTGGCACTTTGCACTTAAAAAAGAAAAGAACATTTAAAAAAAAAATATTAAAGAAACTAATTTTTGTAAAAGATAAAACTAAAAATATCCGTAGGCGCGTTCCTTAGAAAAATGATTGTCTTTCGCCACTTAATTTAGGATAATGAACATTCTTTTGTGATCAGACTTAAATTGCTAAGAATAAAGGATCTTTCAGTTAATGTATGGAACGCGAAAAAAAAAAATATGTATCTCACTTCAATGTTGTGGGTAAACATAATTTCTTTTGGTATGTAGATTAAAGATAAAGAAACATTCATCGTATTTTTGCAATAACTTTAAAGATGAAGTCTGTTTTTTTTTTTTTTTTTTATGTGTAGTAGAAAGTTGAAGGATGCATTTCTTTTTTATAACTTGTTTAATAATTTAAAAGAGACAATTAAATTATGCCCAAATAATTTATGTAATTATCCGGTAAAGCACTTCTTAAAAATAAAAGAATATATATGGTATTACATAATTTAGGTATTTTCATATAAACTACTTAGGTACACGAATTTATTTTAATTAACATAAATTTAATATGAACACATATGTATCTGCATTATTTTTATGTTTTAATAAAATATTACTATTTGTTATTTTATTGTATATTTTTTAATTTGCACATTCCTAATACTTTTATGTTAATAGCAATTATTTAGTTATTTACTTTGTATATTATCTCTTATATAATATCTTCCTGCATTTTATATTTCCATTGATCGTAATTTTGCAGCAACTGCTTCTACTGTCAAAAACTAATTTTAAAAGGCGATTAACTTTATTTGAATTTTAAGTCTACCATGTATTTTAACATTTTTAAATGTATTTTATTGGTGTTTGACTGATTAAAAAATTCGTATCCCTTTAATTCTTTACAAAGACTTAAACCAGTATGAAACGAATGATCTGTGGAAATGTTTTCTAATAGAACCAACACTATGTATTTTCTAAAATTACTGTGGCTGCTTCTATTTTATTTTTTACGCAAATACATGTCAATACTCTAGAAGCTGAAGCAAAAAAAATTCTGTATCGAAGTAATAATTACGACCCGTGGTAGTCAAAACCTTTGGCGGTTTTCGAACTTGTCATTTTCGTTTTGACTTTTTTTTTTTGGCCGTCACCCAAATCTCAGATTACAGAAAACGTTTAAAAATTTCACATTCTTTTACAGGCATCCCCTTCATTTTTAATTTTTTTTCCTTTAAAAGATATTTGTTTTGGGTCTCACCATCCAGCCCATTGTTTCACACCCGACTTAGTAGGGAATAGTTGAATTCTTTTGGCAACAAAATTCGAACAATCGCGGCACCGCCCACTCCTCACGAAGAAAACGACCTTTGAGCTCTCATACACTGTAATGATAATAATTATACAGCGTTAACAGAGAGAGAGACAAATGGAGCAAACTCATGGCGTCCCGTTTGATAAGATCTTTAATCAGCTTAATTTCTGTCGACACCTCTAGTTTGGCACTTTGCACTTAAAAAGAAAAGCACATTTTTTTTTTTAAAAAAAATATTAAAAGAACTAAACTTTGTAAGAGATAAAACTAAAAATATCCGTAGGCGTGTTCCTTCAAAAAAATGATTATCTTTTCGGCACTTAATTTAGGATAACGACCATTCTTTTGCGATCAGACCTCAATGGCTACGAATAAAGGATCTTTCAGTTAATGTATGAAACGCGAAAAAAAAATATTTTTCTCACTTCAAGGTTAGGGGTAATCAGATTTTCTTTGGTATGTAGATTAAAGATAAAGAAACATCCATGGTATTTTTGCAATAACTTTACTTTATAAAGTCTGTTTTTTTTTTCATGGGCAGTAGAATGTTAAACGATGCATTTATTTTTTTAAAACTTTATTAATAAGTTAAAAAGGACAAAAATTTTACCGAAATAATTTAAGTAAATATGCGATAAAACACTTTTAAAATATAGATATGCGATTACATATTTGTATTTTCCTATTAACTGTATAGGTACACATATTTATTTTAATTAACATAAATGTAATATAAACACAGATGTATCTGCATTATTTTTATATTGTAATAAAAGATTATTTGTTACTTTTATTACATACATTGTTTAATTTGCACATTTCTAATATTTTCATGTTTATAGTAATTATTTAGTTATTTACTTTGCTTATTATCTCTTATATAATATCTTTCTGCCTTTTATATTTCTATTGATCGTAATTTTGGACTGCCCAAACGGTTTCCACTTTAAAAAACTAATTTTAAAAGACAACTAACTTTATATGACTTTTTTAAATCTGCCATGTATTTTAACATTTTTAGAATTATTGTATTGGTGATAGCATGAATACAAAATTAATATTCATCCAATTCATTACAAAAACTTACAGCAATATGGAATGCAAGTACAGCGGAAAAAGATTTCTAAGAGTCAACTCTCTTTATTTTCTTAAATTACTGTGGATGCTTCTATTTTATTTTTTAACCAAATACATAGCAATTCCGAAGAAACTGAGGTGTAGTAGAAAGTCAATGCGTAGTAGAAAGTTAAAAGATCAATTTGTTTTTTTTTAAAATTTGTTTAATAATTTAAAAGGGACAATAAAATTGTTTCAAAATAATTTATTTAAAAATCCAATAAAACACTTTTTTAAATATGAGCCTGAATGGTCGAATTTTTAAAAAAGTGTTTGGCTCTGGCTCACGTTTCCGCAGGTTTGGGATTCGAGTCCCGGCGGTGCCATGGAACGTTTGTAGTGGTTCGGAATTCACTTTAAACCGTAGGTATCGGTTTAAAAGGATCGTAGAGCGTTGTGTGTTCAGTGTTAAGCGAGTCCGTAGTATATTTTCAAGCTACATGTGCCTCCTGTGTAGTGCTAAATGAGTAACAGCGGTGTAGTTCTTGGATTTGACATAAAATTAACTGTCTACTAAGTTGGGTATTGCCAGCTGCATTAGAAAAAAAATAGCAGCAAAAAAAAATGTTTACGCATAGTAGAGGTCAGTTATCCTTGCACAACAACAACAATTTTTTAAAATAAAAGAAACGATATGGGATTGCTCATTGAGCTCTCATACCCTGAAATGATAATAATTACACAGCGTTAAGAGATAGAGACAAATGGAGCAAAATCATGGCGTCCCGTTTGATAAGATCTTTAATCAGCTTAATTTATGTCGACAGCTTTAGTTTGGCACTTTGCACTTAAAAAGGAAAAACATTCTTTTTTAAAAAAATATGAAAAGAACTAAACTTTGTAAGACATAAAAAACTAAAAATATCCTTAGGGGTATTTTTTAAAAGAATGATTGTCTTTCGCCACTTAATTTAGGATAAAGACCATTCTTTTGTGATCAGAACTCAATTGCTAAAAATAAAGGCTTATTCACTTGATGTACGGAAGTAAAAAAAATATGTATCTCACTTCAAGGTTGCGGGTAATCAGATTTTCCTTTAATATGTAGATTAAAGATAAAGAAATATCCTTCGTATTTTTGCAAATTTTTGCCGATGAAGTCTGTTTTTTAATGCGTAGTAGAGAGTTAGGATATGCATTTGCTATTTAAAATTTTTTTTAATAATTTAAAAGGGACAGTAAAATTGTGTCCAAATGATTTTTGTAAAAATTCCAATAAAACATTTTTTAAAAATAAAACAATAGATTGGGGTTTACATATTTTATGTATTTTCATATTAACTACTTAGGCACACATATTTATTTTAATTAACAAAAATTTAAAATAAACGCCGATGTATGTGCATTATTTTTATATTGTACTAAAAGTTTATATGTCGTTTTATTTCTTATATTTTCTTTTTTTTTTTGAATTTGCACATTTGTAGTATTTTTAGGTGGATACCAATTATTTAATTATGTACTTTGCTTATTATCCTTTATGCCATATCTTCCTAACTTTTATATTTCCATGGATCTTAATTTTGCAGTAACTGCTTCCATTGACGAAAATTAATTTTAAAAGAAAATTAACTTTATTTGATTTTTTTTAAATCTGCCATGTAATTTAACATTTTTAAACTTATTTTATTTGGTGATTGAATGAATACAAAATTCGTTCTTCGAACAAAATTCTTTAATTCATTACGAAGACTTAAACCAGTATGAAAGGCAGGTACAATGGATAAGATTCCTAACAGAACCAACCCTCTCTATTTCCTAAAATTACTGTGGATTCTTCTATTTTATTTTTCATTCAAATATTACATACCGATACAGTACAAAGAAACTGAAGCAAAAAAAATTTTGTATCAAAGTAATAATTACGACCCGTGGTAGTCAAACCTTTGGCGGTTTTCAAACTTGTCATTTTTGTTTTGACTTTTTTTGGCCGTCATCCAAGTCTCAGATTGCAGAAAACTTTTCAAAAATTTCACATTCTTTTAAAGGCATCCCCTTCATTTTTATTTTTTTTTCCTTTAAAAGATATTTGTTTTGGGTCTCACCATCCAGGCCATTGTTTCACGCCCGACTTAGTAGGGAATAGTTGAATTCTTTTGGCAACAAAATTCGAACAATCACGGCACCGCCCACTCCTCACGAAGAAAACGACCTTTAAGCTCTCATACCCTGTAATGATAATAATTACACAGCGTTAACAGAGAGAGAGAGAGAGGAATGGAGCAAAGTCATGGCGTCCCATTGGATAAGATCTTTAATCAGCTTAATTTCTGTCGACAGCTTTAGTTTGGTTAACTTTAAAAAAAATAAATAAATATTAAGTAAAACTTTGCAAGAGATAAAACTAAAAATATCCGTAGGCGTGTTCCTTATAAAAAATTATTGTCTTTCCGCCACTCAATTTAGAATATCGACCATTCTTTTGTGATCAAATCTTGATTGCTAAAAATAAAGGGTCTTTCAACTGATGTATGGGACTAGAAAAATTATTTATCACTCTTCAAGGTTGTGGGTAATCAGAATGGTATATATATTAAAGATAAAGTATAAGATTGGATAAAGATATAGATTGGTATGTAGATTAAAGATAAAGTAACATCCATTGAATTTTTGCAATACATTTACAGATTAAGACCGTTTTTTTATGTGTAGTATAATGTTAAAAAATACATTTCATTTTTAAAAATTCCTTAATAATTTAAAAAGGGAAAATAAAATTGTGCCGCAATTAATAATTTTTTTATTAATAACAGATCTACAATTAATAAATGACGTAATGTGGCATTCATATCACTGTAAAGTAGTAATTTATTCTATCACATAAAAAAAATTACATTTTGATACATAAATCACAATCTAAATACTATACTCACTGTACATTTCAAGTAGTCTATTGTAATTATTTTTTTAAATTATAATTGTTATTGAAATAATTCAAGCTGCATTTAAATATATATTGATGAAATTCCTAAATGTTATAATATTTCCTTTATAAATACCGACACTTATTATTATTATTTTTTATCTTTTATTTTGTAATAACGAATGTATTTGGAACAGCAGAAAAATAACCTGATTTCATTAAAAAAATTAGTTAAGTAATTTAGTTAATAATTATAGTAAAGTTAATTTATTTTCTTTAAAATTTAAGTGGGGAAATAGCAATATCGTATAAAAATTGCATAATTAATTTAACTATTTATTAAGTTTTGATTAAATTTAATTTTGGAAGAAATTTACCTTGGTTTGGTTTTTATATCTACCACGTTTTTTATCATTTTTAAACTTATTGTATTGGTTATTAAATGAATACAAAATTTGTAATCCTTTAATTCATTACGAAGACTTAAACCAGTATGAAACTTATGCACAGTGGAATAGTTTCATAACAGAACCTTCTGTATTACCTAAAATTACTATAGGTGCTTCTATTTTATTTTTTACGCAAATACATGCCAATACGTAAGAAACTGAGAGAAGAAAAAATGTTGTATCGATGTAATAATTACGTCTCGTGGTAGTCAAAACCTTTGGCGGTTTTCAAATTTGTCATTTTTGTTTTAACTTGTTTTGGCCGTCATCCAAATCTCAGATTGTAGAAAACTTTTCAAAAATTTCACATTCTTTTAAAGTTTTTTTTTTTTTTTTGGCCTTTAAAAGATATTTGTTTTGGGTCTCACCATACAAGCCATTGTTTCACGCCTGACTTAGTAGGGAATAGTTGAATTCTTTGGCAACAAAGTTCGAACAATCACGGCACCGCCCACTCCTCAAGAAAAAAGAGCTCTCATACCCTGCAATGATAATAATTACACAGTGTTAAGGGTGAGAGACAAATGGAGCAAAATCATTTCTTCCCGTTTGATAAGATCTTTAATCAGCTTAATTTCTGTCGTCAGCTTTAGTTTGGCACTTTGCACTTAAAAAGAAAAGGACATTAAAAAAAAAATATTTAAAAAAAAAAAAAAAAAAAAAAAAAAAACACTTCGGAAGAGATAAAACTAAAAATATCCGTAGGCGTGTTCCTTGAAAAAAAAAATGATTGTCTTTCGCCACTAATTTAGGATAACGACCATTATTTTGTGATCAGACCTCGATTTCTAAAAATAAAGGGTCTTTCAGTTGATGTTACGGAACGCGAAAAAAAAATATGTATCTCACACCAAGGTTGTGGGTAATCAGATTTTCGTTTGCTATGTAGATAAATAAATGTCCGTCGTATTTGTGCAATAATTTTACCGATGAAGTCCGTTTTTTTTCATGTGTAGTTGAATGTTAAAAGATGCATTCATTTTTTAAACTTAGTTTAATAATTTAAATGGGTCAATAAAAATGTGCCAAAATAATTTATGTAAACATCTAAGAAAACACTTTTTAAAACGGAGTCTGATGGCCGAGTGGCTAGCGCTCTGGTGCTCTAAACCACATGCTCCGGGTCCAAATTCCGGTGGTGCCATTTACGATTGTAGGGGTTCGGAATCCACTTTAAACCATAGTCTCGGTCTAATAGAATCGTAGAGCGTTGTTAGGGTAGTGTTACTCGAGTCTGAAACATATCTTCAAGCTACACGTGCCCCCTGGGTAATACTAAATGAGTAACATCCGTGCAGTCCTTACTTATGGCATAAAGATTAACTGCTGCAATATTGACTGCTGCATTCGAACAATAACATTTTAAAAATAAAAGAACAGATATGGGATTATATATTTTATGTATTTTCATATTAACTATTTAGGCACGTATATTTATATTAATTTACATAAACTCAATATAAACACAGATGTAATGCATGTGCATTATTTTTCTATTGTAAAAAAAATATTGTTATTTTATTTCATACATTTTCAAGTTTGCACATTACTAATATTCTTATAATAATATTAATTATTTAGTTATTTACTTTGCTTATTATTTGTTATATAATATCTTTCTACCTTTTATATTTCCATTGATCGTAATTTAGCAGCAACTGCTTCCACAGTTAAAACTTAATTTTAAAATGCAATTAAATTTATTTGATTTTTTTACGTCTGCCTTGTATTTTAAAACTTTTTAACTTATTGTATTAATGATTGAATGAATACAAAATTCGTATTTCTTTAATTCATTACAAGAATTAAACCAGTATGAAACTCATGCACAGTGGAAAAAATTTTCTAACAGAACCCACTATACTTTTTAAAATTACTGAAGATGCTTCTATTTTATTTTTTACGCAAATACTACATGCCAATAATGAAGAAACTGAAGGGTAAAAAAAATATTGTATCGAAGGAATAATTACGACTCGTGGAAGTCAAAACCTTTAGCGGTTTTCGAACATGTCATTTTTGTTTTAACTAGTTTTGGCCGTTATCCAAATCTCAGATTGCGGCAAACTTTTCAAGAATTTCACATTCTTTTAAAGGCATCCCCACCCCCCTTTTTTTTTGGCCTTTAAAAGATATTTGTTTTGGTCTCACCATCCAGGCCATTGTTTCACGCCCGATCTAGTAGGAAATAGTTGATTTCTTTGGCAACAAAGTTGGAACAATCACGGCACCGCCCACTCCTCAAGAAGAAAACGACCTTTGAGCTCTCATACCCTGCAATGATAATAATTACACAGCGTTAACAGAGAGAGAGAGAGAGACAGATGGAGCAAAATCATGGCGTCCTGTTTGATAAGATCTTTAATCAGCTTAATTTCTGTCGTCAGCTTTAGTTTTGCACTTTGCACTTAAAAAGAAAAGAAATTTAAAAAAAATATTTAAAAAATTCAACTTTGCAAGAGATAAAACTAAAAATATCTGTAAGCGTGTGCCTTGTAAAAAATGATTGTCTTTTGCCACTTAATTTAGGATAACGACCATTCTTTTGGGATCAGACCTCAATTGCTAAAAATAAAGGATCTTTAAGTTGATGCATTTAACGCGAAAAAAAAATATGTATCTCACTTCAAGGTTGTGGGTAATAAGATTTTCTTTTGGTTATGTAAAATAAAGATAAAGAAACATCTATCGGATTTTTGCAATAACTTTATCGAAGTTGTTTTGTTATGTGTAGTAGAAATTTAATAGATGCATTCCTTTTTTAAAATTTGTATAATAATCTAAAAAGGACAATAAAATTGTGTCGTAGTAATTTATGTATACATCTTTTTAATGTTAAACACTTTTTAAATATAGATATGGGATTACATATATTATGTGTTTTCCTATTTACTGTATTCACACATATTTATTTTAATTAACAAATTATTATAAACTCAGATGTATGCGAATTATTTTTATATAGTAATAAAAGCATATTTGCTGTTTTATTTCATAAATTTTTTTAAATTGCATGCATATTCCTAATATTTTTATATGAATACCAATTATTTAGTTATGCACTTTGTTTATTATCTCTTATATAATATCTTCCTGCCTTTCATATTTCCATAGATAGTAATTCTGCAACACTGCTACCACTATCAAAAATTAATTTTAAATATACACTTAACTTTATTTCATTTTTCCGTCGGTAATGTATTTTAACATTTTTAAACTTATTGTAGTGGTGATTGAACGAATACAAAATTGGTATTCCTTTAATTCATTACAAAGACTTAAACCAGTATGAAACACATGCACAGTGGAATAGTTTTCTAATAGAACCAGCACTCTGTATTTTCTAAAACTACTGTGGATGCTTCTATTTTACTTTTTAAGCAAATACTAAATGCCAATACGGAAGAAACTGAAGAAAAAAATATTCTATCGAAGGAATAATTACGAGTAGTAGTCAAAACCTTTGGCGGTTTTCGAACTTGTCATTTTTGTTTTAACTTGTTTTGGCCGTCATCCAAATCTCAGGTTGCTGAAAACTTTTCAAAAATTTCACATTCTTTTAAAGGCATCCCCTCTTTTTTTTTTTTTTTTTTTTGAACTTTAAAAGATATTTGTTTTGGGTCTCCCATCAAGGCCATTGTTTCACGCCCGACATAGTAGGGAATAGTTGAATTCTTCGGCAACAAAGTTCGAACAATGACGGCACCGCCCACTCCTCACGAAGAAAACGACCTTTGAGCTCTCATACCCTGTAATGATAATAATTACACAGCGTTAACAGAGAGAGAGAGACAAATGGAGCAAAATCATGGCGTCCCGTTTGATAAGATCTTTAATCAGCTTAATTTCTGTCGACAGCTTTAGTTTGGAACTTTGCACTTAAAAATAAAAGAGCGTTTAAAAAAAAATATTAAAAGAACTAAACTTTGTAAGAGATAAAACTAAAAAACCGTAGGCGTGTTCCTTAAAAAAAATTATTGTCTTTCGCCATTTAATTTAGGATAACGACCATTACTTTTTGATCAGACCTTAATTTCTAAAAATGAAGGCTCTTTCAGCTCATGTATGAGACTAGAAAAAATATGTATCTTACTTCAAAGTTGTCGGTAATGAGATTTTCTTTTTGGTATGTATATTAAAGATAAAGAAACATTCATCGTATTTTTGCAATAACTTTACCGTTGAAGTGCTTTTTTTTATGTGTAGTAGAATGCATTTAATTTTTAAAAATTCCTTAATAATTTAAAAGGGACAATAAAATTGTGCCGAAATAATTTATGTAAATATCCGGTAAAACACTTTTTAAAAATAAAAGAATAGATATGGGATTACATATTTCATATATTTTTATAATAACTACTTAGGCACACGTATTTAACATTACATAGATTTAACATAATTAACATTTAACATATTTAAAATAATTAATTAACATGAATTTAATATAAACAGCATGTGCATTATTTATCTATTTTAATAAAAGTTTGTTATTTTATTTCATACAATTTTTAGTTTGCACATTCCTAATATTTTTATTTATTTATGTATTTTGCTTATTATCCCTGATGTAATTATATTCTGTATTCTGTATTCTGTATATGTATTCTGCCTTTTATATTTCCAATTTTCATGATTTTGCAGTACTGTTTTCCTTTGGCTGCTGCCTTAGCTGTTTCTTCTCTTCTAATTTATATAATGATTGCTTTGATTAATATTCCTTCAACTCGCTGATTTGTATATTCTCCAATTTAATTTTTATTATATTACATTTCTTTTAAATTTTTCTAATAATTTACATTTTGTATTTCCATATTGCCACATTTCACTTTCACCCCTTCCCCTTTTTTTTTAATTTTTTGATATTTTCTTCTGTTTCTGTTAAAATCTTCCTAAGTGTTCAGCTTCTGTATCTCCAAAATTTAATTTTGCTAAAATTTTGCCACCTCCATCGTGTGTCTATTTAATTTCACTCACATAATTCCCAAACCGTATAGGATCAACTTAGCTCTAAGCACAGTGATGTGGTGTGATGTAATGGCAGTAATAAAAGAAACTGAACAAAAATTGTTTGATGTTTTTGAGTTTTTTTACAAATATTTTTCTTAAATATTAGATACAATATAATCCGAAAATCTGAAAATCTGAAAATCGTAATTATTGTTGTATTTAATATTGATTATTATAGACTTAAGTATTTGATCAACATTAAATTTTGAAGCAGAAATTGTGCTTTAATACATTTTATATTCATTTAAATTAGAAATAACGTGCATTATTTATAAATGAAACTTAGTCTGATAAATTTTAATTAAATAGCAAGATTTTTATTTATCATGCATTAGTAAAATATTCAATGTTATGTCTTTGATTTATTAATTATAGTGTATGCTTAAGTGTTCTTGATCTTTAAACCGTGGGAGTTGTTTAAAAATTCTATGTAAATAATTAATTATTTGCTTTAATTGAAAATATATATTGCTTTAATTTAATTAATTAAAAATTAACGTTTTCACCACAAAAAAATATTCATTCCAAAGAATCCGAATATTTAATTAAATTAAAATTAAAATCTATTTTACCTAGTGCTTATAATAAAAAAATTCATAATCTCAAGATATATTATCGTTACTCATACAGAAATTAAAAACATTACTTGCTTAGTTAAGTATTTATGTTTCAATTAAAATCCTCAGTTTCGAAATGTAAACGATTCCATAGATTTGTGAACACACAAAACCAAACATAAAAATAAATGAATATTTAATTAAATATTTTAAGTCTGTCATCATATAATAAATGTTTAATTAAACTTTTTTTTCTGATTTTTATACTTTTTTGGTTAGAATTTAATTATATCTGTTTGTATAAAATTTCGAAGAAAAACTTTAGAAAAAAAAGAAAAAAAATATGTTTGAGTTTCTTTTATATCAATATTTATTCCAATAATGATTAAAATTCAGAAAATAAATATTGATTACTATTTTTTTGTATATTATCTTTAATTTTAAATTATAGTGGCAAATTTATTTCATTTATAATTTAAAACTGTTTCATCAAATCGTATTTTTGGGAATGAAGGAAATAAATGATTGATATGTTTATTTGTTGAAGAATAATGGATGAAACATATTTTTTTTTAAATCAGCATAAATTATTTTATATCCATAGTGAATATATAATTAATTGCGTATAAATATTTTGAATATGAATATTTATTACCTTAAGTAATGATTATATTCTATAAATTTAATAAGCCTTATTATAATCAATTGGATAAGATAATCATTTTGACTATTCTAATTAAGGTACATTTGTATTTTTTTAAAGTGAATGACTATGAATAAGCAAAATATAGTATGTTAAAAAAATCACGCTGAAATTAATTAATTTATCAATTTAAAATTTCTTTGATGAAGTACTTTGGAAAAAATGAAAAAATATAGTTTATAAATTTATATTGCGTATAAATATTTTGAATAAGAATATTTATTACCTTAAGTAATGATTATATTCTATAAATTTAATAAGCCTTATTATAATCAATTGGATAAGATAATCATTTTGACTACTCTAATTAAGGTACATTTGCATTTTTTTAAAGTGAATGACTATGAATAAGCAAAATATAGTATGTTAAAAAAAAATCACGTAAAAATTAATTTATCAATTTAAAATTTCTTAGATGAAGTACTTTGGAAAAAATGAAAAAATATAGATTATAAATTTATATTTGCTTATAAATGTATATGATCGTAAAAAAATATCTTTCAAGCATGAAGTGTTTTAAATTTAAAGAATTACTTTATATTAAAAATTTTGCTTAAGAGTTTAACACTTAACCAATGTCTTTTAAAATGAAAACATAAAAACTTAAATTACAGCAATATTATTAAATTTTTTTGTCTACCAGATATTGAAAAAATAAAATTGATTCAATAATAAAATTTTTTCAAAACTCTTATCAGACTAAAAATAAATAAATTATTGACATTAAAGTTAAATCTAAAAGTTAAGAAGTTCAATCTATAATATGGTAATTTTGATGTCTTTAATAGCATTTTTTTATTATTCTACTTGTGAAATTAATTATTTATATAAAAATATTTCCACTTATTATAACTTTTATACCCTACTTATGGAAACTGAATAATTAAGACATTGATGTTCAATGAAACTTGATTAACTGCAGCCTCTTACTTTATGAGAAAAAAATATTATAAATCTAATAGATCAATATAATAAAAAATTTAATTAAATTCATACACAGCCAAATATAACTTTTTAAAGATACTATGGTTTTAATTAAAATTAAAATTAAAAGGCTTGTTGTGTAAGATAATTAAAAAATAAGACACATCATCAGCATATAAAAAATATAAAACTATATAAACATACTACTTGAGACAGTATATTTGTCTTTCTTATGTTTGTCTTTATGAGATTAAATTAAATTTTATTCATATATATACTGAAATATTTTGTTACAGACACTTTAACACACTTATTATTAATGTACTTTTTACAAAAATGTTTTAACTTATATTTTTTATAACATTTTTAATTTTTTTTTTTTTTCCCTTCATTCGAAATTGTTTTATCTTTTAAAATATTTTTTTATACATTTCCTCCTTTCATTAGTTACGTATATTTCTTTCAATCCATAAATTGTCTTCCAGCCAGTGTACAATAATGCATTGTCAAAAGAATTTAGGGTTGAATGTCACTTTTGTCTACATCATTTTTGACATTATAATGTTTTGAAAAAGATTTTCAGACTTTTGGAATGTTTATTTGAATATTTCAAAGAAATAACATTTCAACATCCTTATATATACAAAACATATATATACATACTTGTTTTTGTTTTTTTGTTGTTATTGTTAACTTAGGACTTAACTTACTAAATGATGTCTAACGATAGAAATACTTTCTTTTATTTCTCTTTATATTTCGTACAATTTATTGTAGTAGAAGTTTATTACTATTCTTTTAAAACAAACTTCTATTATAATAAATCCTTACCTTCTTTGCTTAATTGCTTCCATTTTCTATATGAGAAAAAAATCCCTTTCTTTTATTTTATTTGTAATGGAAGTTTTATTTTCGATATTTAAATTACGCTATCGACTAAAATCATTAACATTTTAATATTTCACCTATTTACTATTTCTAAATATTTTTCCGTGCTTATCTACTAATTAGAAAAATATTTTAATTGATATATATTTCTCAATGTGCAATAATGATTAGTCAAAAGAAATCAAATCTGACGAAATATTAGTTGCTTTAATCTGAAGTTATATTAGACTTCACAATATTTCGGAAAAAAACTTCCGAATATATTCTGTAAAGATATTTGTTTTAGACCACCTTGAAATTATATTTTGCATTGATATTTTCATTGACTCCATACTTTTATTCAGTTCTTTAATTAAATCATTTGATCCATTGCGTTTGAGTTGTATTTACGCATCATTATTATAAAAAAAATATTCAATATAAAATTATCATTGTGTTTTATATATTCTACGATTTGATGGGAAGAAACATATTTGATATTGAACTTTGCTTCTGAAATATTAATTGTTATATAGTCAGATTTGATTAGATAAATGTTACATTAGGCTTCACCATATTTCGAAAGAAAAACTTCCGAAATATATTTGTTTTAGGCCACCTTAAAATTATATTTTACATTGAAATTTTCATTGTCTCCATACTTTTATTCTTTTCTTTAATTAAATCATTTGATCTATTGACTTGGCATTAAACACTAATTGGCATTGAAATACTAATATTATAAAAAATATTCAAAATAAATTTGTCATTATGTTACATATATTCTATGATGGTAAGAAACATATTTGATACTAAAATTTGCTTCTGATACAACCAAATGACGTTTACTCAATTTTACACCTAGATGACATGCTCATGTTTTTTTTCCTTCTCAGCAACGTATATTAAATGAAATATTCTACCCCAACACCCTAGCTAAACCATATCTAGACCTTTTTGTAACCATCAAAATGAAAGATCGATGTATTGCAGTTAGTTTCTATATGAGGAAAAAAATACCTTTCTTTCTTTTATTTGTAACAGAAGTTTTATTTCAGTCATATTTCGTTTATTTTCGATATTAAATTTTGCTATCGACTAAAATAACATTTTAATATTTGATCTATTTACTATTTCTAAATATTTTTCTATGTTTATCTACTAATTAATAAAATATTTCATTTAATATATATTTCTCAATGTACAATAATGCTGAGTCAAAAGAAATCAAATCTGTCTAAATATTAGTTTCTTTAATCTAAAGTTATATTAAGCTTCACAATATTTCGGAAAAAACTTCCAAAATATATTTTGTGAAGATATTTGTTTTAAGAAACCTTAAAATTATATTTTGCTTTGATATTTTTATTATCTCCCTACTTTAATTAAATAATTTGATCAATTGAAGTTGCATTTATCCATCAATATTATAAAAAAATATTCAATATAAAATTACCAATTATTCAATATAAAAATATCATTACTATTATATAATATGATGGGAAGAAACACATTTGATACTAAACTTTGCTTCTGATACAACCAAATGACTCTTACTCACTTTTACACCTAGATGACATGCTCAAGTTATTTTTTTCCTTCTCAGCAACGCGCATTAAATGAGATCTTCAACCCCAACACCCTAGATAACCCATGTCTAGACCTTCTCATAACCATCAAAATGAAAGCAACGTCACCACCCATGGCTGTTAAGAAACTGCAGCGAAAGTCAAAAAAGTGTTTGGGAAACTCATTACAAGGGGTTCCAGAATATTTTGTGAAAGCAAAGTAGGTTAGGGATGAAATCATTTTCAGCTTAGTGTGGCTACAGCATGGCGCCTTCATATTAAACTTGCATTTTCCCACTACAACGTGTCCGAGATTCAGTAATATCACCTCAATAATGGCGTCAAATTTATCCTTTCACGTGGTTAAGTCGGGATGGACTCCGAAACTAGCGTGCAGGTCTGGGTGTGTGTGCCCAGATTAATTATCACATATATTACAATCTTTCCTGAGATGTAAACGTCATTCTATTCACCACCACCAACTGGGCGCAAGATCTCTCTGGGATTCCTGCCTGGACAGCTCTATTGTCGCCGCTTTTATAATAGTTCGACCGCTAAAATTTTAATTAAGTCCCTTCTGCGTGCTTTGGTTACGATTCTCACTGAAATACTAGTACAGTTCGTGTGACAAGCAATATTAGGGAACATAATGCCTCCGTTATCCGCTGGGGATAATTCTAGAACTCTTCTGGTGTACTGTTTAAAGTAATTTAAATCATTACGAATTGAATTAGGATTGAATAAGACTCGATTCGACAATGCACACTAATGCGGATTCTACGCTCAAATGCAAACTTGGCCACCCAATACATAGCTAAAGACACTTTCCCAAATGTAACCAAAGCTTTAATTAGAAGATCACGGAAATTCACAAAACTTCCTTGAGAAATTCATAATATTATTTTAATGTATTTATGCAATCATTGTCAGTCTCCTTATATTCAAATAACACCAGTTTGGGAGACTTTTAAAAGGTTTTGTAATATTAGCAATACCTTAATTAATAAACAAATTATATTTTAACTTTTCCATCGTGTTATTATATTTTTCAAAACATTTTAAATAATATTTTAAGATTTGATAATATATTTTCTTACATTATTTTGTTTTTGAAAGAATTAGTGTCATATTTCAAAATTATAAATAGATTTTATAGATATACATAATAATTTATATAGATACGATTTTATAGACATAGATATATAATAAAATTAGATTATAGAAATTTATCTAAAAAAAATGTATTTTTTATTATTTAGATTCTAGAAATTTAGATTATAGACTTTAGATTACAGAAATTATAAAATTATAAATAGATTTCTACAACAATAAATTTATAGACAGAGGGTGACATTGGTTTTATTGTTTTTTTTAATTATTAAAATATCGTGGATGTATTGATACATTTATGGTTGGATAAAATTTCTTTACTATCTTCTTCAATTCAAATATGTAGAATTTTTCAAAATTTTTAATAATTAAATGAAAATAATTTTATAAAATCATCGCTATGGAAACTATTTTCAGACTATTACGGTAAATAAAAATCAAAACATCTAAAATCCTCCCTTTGGAAACTATTATGGTAATTTATGTTAATAATTTGTCGTTAGTAATTTATGTTCAATTAAATATTAATTTAGTAATTTATGTTCTTATAATTAATAATTAAATTGCATATGGTAATTTATCTAAATGGTTCTGAGTTTTAAAATAAAATTAAATTGTTGATTAATAGTTTTATTAAAACTCAAAATATATTCCTAAATATATGCAATTTATAAATATATAATTATTTAAAATAACTTAAAAACTAAACATTGACACTTTAATAATAATAATATTAATTTTCAAATAAACAATGATTTCATCTTTAATCAATAAAATTAAATTTTTTATTGCAACTAAGACATGTATTTTTCCTAAACCAATATAAATGCAAAATTCTGCTTTCCTTTTTTAATAAATGATTAAATCTAAAAATATTTATAAAAATACGAAAAAAAAACTATTTGATAATGAAGATAACTTACTAAAAATTAGCCTTAATGATATAGCTACTTAATAATGCATAGTGATAAAACATAAAGGAATATATTTTAGAAATTATTTTAAGAAATATTTTGAACCCACCAAAAAAAAAAAAAGATTTTTATGTCTCCCATTAAAAAACATTACATCATATAAAAAACTCATATACTTATTAAAATATGAAACAAATATTTTATACTGTTCAAAAATTAATAACATCATTAATTTCATTATTCTTGTGTCCTTGATAAGGATTATTTGTGAAAATCAAATATTTAAGTTATTCATACGTTGCATGTCATTTATAATACTGGCACATACAGAAAAAAATGTAATTAATTTTCAAATACAAAAATGAAAAAGATATTTTACTTTTGCTTACTTATACAGTGTTCATTTTAGTTTTAATTTTAAATCTCGATAATTTGTTTAATAAAACGAAGAAGATAATGTCATAATTAAAAATGTCATGTGATAAATAAAATTTGAAATAAATTCTTTTGTTGAAATTCTATCAATGCTTTTTGTTCGCTATGTAATGTTACAATTAAATTGAATTCATTATTGCATTACTTTTGAATTTAAATTAATTACTAAATCCAAAAGGATATTTTATATTCAGTAATTATTACAGGCTTCCAAATATAATTCAATTCTACTTCCTCTTGTATTGCAAAGAAATGTTAATACTAGACTAAAAAAAATATTTTAATAATAAATTTAATGTAATAATATCATTGTGAATCAATGGTGTTTTTTCTTAGTTTAATTTAGTGTTTTTTCAATTGTATTTAATAGCTTTTTAATATTTTTTTCTTTAATCAAAATTATCTACGACAATTATTATATGTATTTAGATACTACATAAATATTCAATTTATCTTTTCTATCTGTTTTTTTTAGATAATACCAATTGAAGACAAATTCATAACAATATTTTAATACAGTTTATTCGTATACTCTTGCTGCAATAATCCATTTTATTATCTAAATCATTATTTGTTTGAAATCATGGAAGTTTTTGGGGACGAATTTTTAATTGCTGAACATATTACATGTTATATATTAGATAATTTAATCTAATTATTTTGTTAGTTATCAGTAAGACATTTTATAAAATATCAAATCTTTCAGAAAATTTATTTTCCACAAATCGATATCCTAAATGATATAATAAATGATATCATAAACGATATAATAAATGATATAATAAATTAGCATAAGTGATTTTCCAATCAATATCATAATTGATATAATAAATGATATCATAATTGATATCTAAATCGATATCATAATCGATATAATAAATGATATCATAATTGATATAATAAATGACATCCTAACTGAAATCCAAATCGTTATTATAATTCAAATAATAAATGATATCATAACTGATATCCAAATTGTTATTATAATTGATATAATAAATTGTCATAAGTGATTTTCAAATATATATCACAACTGATATAATAAATGATATCATACCTGGTATCAAAATCGATATCATAATTGATATAATAAATAATATCACAATTGGTATAATAAATTATATCAATTGATATCCCAATCGACATCATAATTGGAAACTAAAAGTGTTAATACTGTTTCAAATAATTTTAAATTATTTATTATTTTTTAATTAGTACATTTTTTTACTGCACGTTATACATTATACAATAAATGATCAGTATTACTTGCTGTAAAATAAGAACAATTCTTTTAAATTTCAGTGAATACTTTATTGCTTAATTTGATTTTTAAGTCTGTTAAAATTTAAATATTGTGAAACTATTAAGAATAAAAACGGTTTCGAAAATTAAATTTGCAGCAGTTCCATTGCTAGTCTAAGAAATAAATCTCAATATCCATGTCTAAAAATACCTCTAGGAAAATATCGCGTTAAAATATGCATAAGAAAAAGATTTCCGAAATTTTCTTTTTTCCCCACTCAAAAGAATATTAAAGGTAGCTGTAAAACATTAGATAGCACACGGGGGAAATTATCGTAAATTATTGCCCTCGTGCCATGTAATCTTTCTCGCGTAAAAGATACGCTTTTCACAGTATAGCGTTAATGTATTATATCTTCAAATGCGAGCAATTTCGTATTTCTGAAATGATAAAGAAATACGAGTTTCAAAACTGTGAAAATTTCCCTTTATTATTTTTTTAGACAAAAGCATACCGAGAGGTAACGATAAATTATTTTAATAGTATTCTTGTTTTTTACGTAAAGAAAAATGGAAACTTTATTTGAATGAAATAAATTGTCTAATTCCAAATGGTTATTTCAAAAAAAAAAAAAAAAAAAAAAAAAAAATGAAATTTAATTCCCAAAGAAACGGTTCGCTTTTATTTTATAATTTTTTTTTTATGTTTCATTTATGCGTTGAAATTTTTTTGTCAAATATTGAAGGAAAGTCTGCATACGTGCTTGTATATTCATTAATTCTTTAGTTCCGGACATCGTTATTATCATTTTAAGTGTACAATACATTATGATAAAAAATTTGTTTTTTTTTTATTAAATAAAAGGTAATTATGCATATTTTTTATCGATGAGAAAGCAAGTAAGTATTTGTTACTTGTAACATTTTCAGTAATTAAATATTTTCATAGATAGCTTATTTTTATTCATTGTCATTACATAAAAACAGCATTTTAATTCAGAATGAATTAAAAGTGTATCATGAAACTAAAGAAGTATAAAAAGAGAAATATTAGAAAATTATTTCTTTTAAAAATGTTAATGATACACAGTACAATTTCAATTCTATAATAGTTATTCTTTGTAGTTTTAATGATATTTGAATTAAATATTTAAAGAATTCCTTTCTGTTCCATAGCGTATCTAAGTAAGATAAAATTTCTCAATTTATTTATTTCTATTTATTTCTAATAGACAATGGAAGAACTTTAATATATCACATTTTGGAAACATTACCTTTACATTATTCTTACATAGATGTTTTTATTATTAATCAAAACAGTTGTATAAAAATATAAAAAAATAATAATAATAATAAGTGCTTGATTAAAATAATGCTTTATAATTAAGTTAATATGCTTTTTTCGCAATTTTAAATTACCAACTTAAATCAATGTAAATCAATGCAACTTAAGTTTTTTCATGAAAGAACAAATTTTCTACTTTGCAAAATCTTACATAACTTTTCATGATATCTTACATTAAGCCTTCATTAAAAAATTTCCATTGTTTACATCAGATGATATTCTTTTCGTTAAATTTGCAATGCTGAAGAAGATGATATTCGATCCATCATATATTTAACAACAGCCTGTTAAAAATATTTAGAATGTGATCTTATAAGACTAATAAGCTATTTTATATTCTTCATTTTAGCACCATTAGCTCCTGACAAAAGACTTCTTCTCTCCGTCAATTCAACTACAGTCACAGTTAATCTCAATAGTTGGCATAACGGAGGATGTCCAGTCAGATTTTTCGTCATCCAGTATAAAATTAGTGGACATCAAGAATGGACGTTGGTCAGCAATAATGTCATACCAGAACAGCAGACAGTGACTATTACAGATTTAGTACCCGGAACATGGTACTCTCTGCTTATGACTGCTAGAAATGATGCTGGATCAACAGACGCTGAATATATTTTTGCTACATTGACACTTTCTGGTGGTAAGTGATTGGCTATAGTATTATTTTTTTAATTTATATCAGAAAAAACCTTTTTGCGTACAGTATACTATTCCTGACAAAAAGGGCATCCATATTTGTTTCTGTATCTGTGAGTATCTGTTTCACCTTTCGAATATTACATAAATCCCATCCAAATATGAAAGTGAAAGGACTGAGATACACATTAAAAAATTTTTTAATGTGGACTGAACTTGAAATGCATGTTCTTTCACTTCTCATGAAACCTAAGGGACAAAGACACTCTTCCCCAGACCTCAGTTTTACGTCTCGCTTCTAAGGATTTACGATTGGTTAAAAGCAACCGGTTTCTTTGTCACTATGTGAGTCATTGAACATTTTACAGTTCAAACATCAACATACGGAAACATACAAACACATGCTATTATCTCTCAAACATATACGAAGTTGTAGAAAAATCTAGGAAATCTTTCTTAATTCGTTCCAACTGTCTATAAAATGCATTTACAAAATTCCTAACACATTTAATTACAAATGTTTCGATTTTTAATAGTAGTGTCTGCAATACATGCCGCTACTTGATTCGAAGCTCTACCCCATCACACATGAAGTTACATACTATATTTATATATATATATATATATAGTATATATATATATAGTCCCCACTAATTTTTCAATTTATAAAATTAAATAGCTAAAATGAATGGATGTAAGCAATGGAAGGTATTTTGAAATAAATAAATTAATTTAAGTGAAAAAACATAGATCATTTATCTAAAGTATAACTATAGAATTGAGTTCATGTGAAGGAAACAAATTTGCAAAAAAAAATGCAGATTTTATATTTTTCTCACTATAGAAATTACTACTTTTAAATTGTATTTTGATTCACAGAATTGAGATTTTATCATACATGATGTAATTATGATGTATGAATTATTTACAGAGTATCCACCTCGTCCTTCGGAAGTAAGCGATGTTACAAGTCCATTCTACCGCCACTTAACTATAACCGTCCCAGTCGTGAGTTCAGCCATTGTTTTAATTTTAGTCATCTGTGTTGTCTGTGTAATAACAAAGCGAAGAACACCTGGATGTCGGCCAAGAACACCAGATGGTAAGAAACTACATCTTATTGGAAGTTCCATTGATAGATTATTAAACTTTTCGCAACATTCTTGATAATGCATGTAAATATATGATTACGAAATACGTTACAGCAGTTCAAAAGCTCTTATTTTATTTTACAAGTATCGAAAACAATATTTCAGCTTCATGGTGCTGCATTATTTGGTAAATTGTTTGAACTCTGAGCCTGCTGCTTATATGCAATTGTATCGTAAAGATTGCATCATGTCCCAAATTTAAAAATGTAGGCAAGAAAAAACTAATTATGAATATTTCATCAATTAATGTAAATATTATATTTTAAATATGCAAATTAGACAAAAAAGGTATTATTCCCTAGGTCTGGATTTCAATTTGCATCTTCAAATGTAAAACAAATATTTTAAGAATGGTTGGGAGGACTAACAATTGTTTCTTTACTAGACAGAGGTTTAAACCATTATAATGTGAATAGCTAAATCCCGATAATAATTCAAAATATTTTGATCAGTAAATATCAAAATGTTTCGATTTATAACTAGATTTATATAATGTCGTTTATTTTTGATATTAAAATATTCGAAAACTCATGTTGATCATTTTTCTCAGATTTATAGATTTTCTCAAATTCTAATCTATAAAAATAATTCGGGAAATTGACATATTATTCAAGTTGACAAAAGTATAAATGGATAATCATTTTTTTTTTTTCATTTTTTAAGTTTTAAATTAGTTTCTGTTAATTTATACTACATTAATTACGATTTTTTTTTTGTCTGAAATAAAATGTTCTTAAAATTTAAGCTTTATGTTAACACTTTCAATTTGATATATTTCTCTTCGAATAATTTTGCATGGGAGGAATATTATTAGTTGGAGGTATATTATTGTTTCATTCTACTTATTAGCAGACATTTCTTTTTTCAGATGGGTGAAAATAAAATTCGCATTCTCTGTTTTAATTAAAAATATTCAAATTATTTTCATTCAGGAATTAAACGTTAACAAATATTATTATTTTTTTAATTTCAAATATATTATTATTAAAACTTGCGAATATTTAGCAAATATATATGTATGTATATATTATATAGCATAATAAAAAAATACGTAGACTGTTAGTAATTGTATAGTATAGAGAAAACTATAAGTATAACAAATAGCTATTATACTAATAATGTTGTCAGACATAATTAGAAAGAAAGTTGCTTTTCTGAACTCATACAATTTCGAATTTCATGTAACCTCTTATCGCACCTATGAGTGCACACAAATGTTGTAATTTCAGTCCAGTAAGTAGTTCGCTCTCGCTACATTACTGTTGAATTATATTCACACCAAATTTCATTAATAGCCCTGATACTAGACTGCTGGCAAGTACCTTTGAGCAGATTGTGGCCGATTGTAAATCTAACACAGCAGCTAGAATTACCTGAGTTATAATTTAAAGATTTCGCATTAACAAAGTCTGGCATAGCTGGATAGGAATTAAATGTGTCCACCTCAAAGTGTTACAAACTTGATATGCTTTAAATGCTTTAAAGTAACTTCTCAGTTTTGAATAAATGAGAAATTATTTAAAGAATTATATATAAAAAATATGCTTTCTAATGCATAAACATTTCAAGTTTTGTTCATTTTTAATCCAAATTTTAAATAAATTAGCGCAATTCATGTGGAGTTTGGAGTTCTTTATTTGTAATTTTTATATTTATTTTATGATAATTTAAAAGAGCTTTTTTTAAATAGTACCTTAAAGTATAAAATTAGTAATATACACTAAAAACGAGAGACAATTTAACTTCTTTTAATAATCTTGAATTTAAAGTTATTGAAAATATATTGCAAATTTATTTTTGCATCTGATTTCTATTTGTCTTTAATTAAATTCATTCTAAAACTTAAGTGAATTTAAAATATCATGATTGTGGATATAGTTTGATAACTGAAAGATAGCACATTTTAATGAGAATCATTTAAAATTATTGTTCTTATTTATTACATGCACAATTAAATTTCCGTATTTCACACATGGATAGCTTTAATGACACTTGTAGTGGACATTCATGTCAGAAGCTGTGTTATTTTTACAAGCTAGACGTCTGATTATTAGATAAACATCAATAATTATTCTTAACGCCTTCGCATATCTAAGCACAAAAGTGCTTTTTTTAACAGAAAGATGTTGAGATTTGTGTCAAATAAAACAGTATTTACGGGAAGCTTTGCTTTTATACTTAACTTTAAAAAAAATTCGCTGAAGCACATCTTTTGCTTAAAAGAGCCTACAGGGAAGATGCATCTTCAAAAACTACCTGTAAAGATTGGATTAAATGCTTCAGAAGTGATGATTTCGAAACTGAGTTCAAGGTGAGCTTCTGACGATGAGTTGCTAAAACAGGGAAAACCTGACAATAGACATCGCTACTGACAACAACTAATCACTTTGAACCATGGATTTCTCGAAAAACATGGAATGGGACATGAAACACGAACGAGCGATATTGTAGCACAGTAAGGTTACGTGCCAATAGATAGGATACAATAAAACACTGAAATGGGATCTGCTACCGCACCCGACATATTTGCCAGAAATGGACCCTTCTGATTGTCACTTGTATCAGTCAATGGTCCATGGCTTGGCTTTGCTACACTTGGCCAATTTCGAAGTGCAAAATTAATTGAATGAATGGCTTTCGATCCAAAGACACGTCGTTTTGTTGTTCTGGATTCATCTATTGTCAGAAAGATGGCAAAAAACAGTAGCTAGTAAGTGGCGATACTTTAAATAAGCAACATTTTTTTTTTTTATTTATATTTTTAAAATTTATATTTGTATATATTTATATTTTATTTTATTTATTAATTTATTTTTTGAATAAGCAATTTTTTTTTCTCTTTTAAGTAATTTTTAACTGATAGGAAAACCAAAAAAACCTAGTAGCACATCTAGTATTTATTGTTTCTTATAGTTGTTGATTTAGTTAAATACCTTAATTGTGAGTCGCATGTAAGTTAAATATTTAAGTCGTTAATCAAATATTTAAAAAATTATTGAAATTAGATTAGATTGTAAAGGCAAAATATTGATTAGAATTTAATTCCGTTTCAAATTAATAAATAATGACATTTATTAATTTGAAACGTAATTAAATTCTAATCAATATTTTCCTTTTACAATCTAATCTAATTTCAATAATATTTTTATTTATTAATTTCAATAATATTTTAAAATATTTGATTAAAAAATATGTTCCATGCATATTTTTATTTATCAAATATCTATATGTGATAGTTTTAGCATATTTTATATATCTTATACGTATTTTTTTTAAAAAAACGTATGCATAAATTGGTTGAGTAAAATACTTTTCTTAAACATATAAAAACACTTGTATTTGAAAATCATCATTCAAAAAGTTTTTTTCGATGATAACAGAAAATATGATTGGTTCAAAGACTTTCACTCTGAGTTTCACCCAAATCGCTTAAGGCTAAATAAATGAAATCCCAATATCAAACAAAGTTAAACCATCTATCATCATGAACCGGTCTAATTAATGTTCTGACGTTAGAATGGAATGTGGAGCCTGGAATTAATGTTTAAAAAAATTTCTAACGGTAGGATTCGGTAAATCAATGTCTTTAAGGAAATGAATATTTTTGCAGTATTATTTTTTTATCTTAGTTATTTTAATATATATATATTATACTTTCAAACAAATATGAATTTCTGCAAAATAAAATTATTTTCAAATGAATGCAATTATTTTTAATTATAAAAAAAATTCAGAATTTCAGTAAAATTACATTTTTCATGTACACTAGTAAATGTAATTATTAGCAATTAGCGTCCAATATGTAATTTACATTTTTAAATTTAAAGTGATAAATATTAATTTTTGAATAATATAAAAAGAAAAATATAAAGTATTACAAATTGTATAAGTGGAATTATAAAAGAATAAAAACCATCCATTATGCAATACAAACTTTTATTTTATTTTTTATTTCAAAAACGTTTCGTTAGTTTGAAAAACATTACTTTATAATCTTTATTTGTTTTTGTGTATTTTCTTTCATGCCTTAATTTATTTAATTAAATTTTTAAACATTTTTTTTTTCAAAAAATATTGAACTAATTAACTTATTTACAAACACAAGAATCGTATAACGAATTACAATAATATTATATAATTGGACAGTAAATTAATGTAATTAACAAATTACTAAATTTAATTACGTTATTTTTTTAATACACTGCCCAGTCAATATAATTAAATATGTGTGTACAAACATGTCTAGAGCTCAAGATATATTTAACAAAATCTTGAACTTCACAAACATTATAAAATGTTCATCCCAGAATAATACTAAGACGTTTTACTCTTACTTCAAACTATAAATAAAACATCCTTTTAGCAAAATCAAAATTGAAAGAACAATAAAGTATAAAAGCTAAATAATAATACCGGACTATAATTGGAAGAAATATCGATTTTCTTAGAATTTACTTTCCATAATACATATATATATGTTCTTTAATGCAACGTATCCTTTTACTTTTCTTAGAAATCTGAGTGCTTATTTTAATTTATGGGCATAAAGCTAAAATGGTACTTGCAAAAATAAATCGTGCTGAATATAAAATACTTGCTTCTTCAAAAGAAGATATGATTGAATCTTTCATTTGTAATCAATACTTTAAGTGGTACTGTCAGATATCAATTATTTTTGTTACCGTTAGAATAATTGTTTTGCTAGAGAAGTATATAATGTGAGCACTACTTACTGCTGAAATACTTTAAATGCTGAACATTTGATGTTACTTTTTCATTGTTGTAAGAAAATTTATCTTTTCAGGGATTCACTCCTATAATTTATTATATTATTCTTATAAGTGAAAAGAGAAAATAATCTTTTTTGAAAATGAAATCGGTAGGAATTTGTGTTGCCAGAAAGTTGTTTACAAAGACAGCCCAATATCGTTTGTTTCCAAATATCAAATTAATGAGCCATTTCAAAATAAAGAGAATTTTTATTTAATAGCCATTTTTTTACTAGATGAAAACAGGCAAAACATTTTACCAACCATGATTAAACTCATTACTCACGAATAATTTAAATTCTATGTTATGTCAATTTTCTTAAAATATATTAAATTTTTTTTTTTTTTCAAACAGCAATCAATTTTTTTTCAAAATTTTTTCTTTGATTTATACCTTTATAGTGATATTCAGTTTCTTTTTTAGAAGTTATGTCGATACTTTCTACCTTATTATGTGTCAAATTAAAATTTCTTAGTCAATAGATAAAAAAACGAGATTAGAAATATTCAGAAAAAAAGGAATTGTTTTACATTGTTATAGAATGTTTATTCTGTGCCCAAACCGGTTTCGTTTTATTTCTTAAAAAATATTTACTTTGGCGATTGATTTAATATAACTAGATTCAATATTTGTTTCATTCATTCCAACTTTGTTAATTTGTTTAACATTATTTTTTTGTCATTTTCTTATTCTTACATAAGTATTTTTGCAATTCATCGTGCTTATAAAATCTAATAAATAATTGTTTACTTTTTCATGAAAAGGGAAGCCAATCCAATTGTTATGTCCAACAAAATTTCGAATAGTAACAAGTTGAAGTCACTTTTTTTCTTTTTAAGTTTTTATAAATATAGAAACTTAAAAAGAAAAAATGTCTACAATATTTTGACATTTTTAAAGTTGTAGACATGACGGATAAAAAAAAAAGAATTCTTACTTCCTTTTATTCACGACCAAGAAAAGTTCAGGATTTATCGTTCAAAAAATACAATTCGTTATTTTAACAAGAAGAGGCATTTTAAAATCTATTCTAGTTTTATAAGTTTGGCTTTACTTTAAATTTCTTTCACCATCTTAGGAATTGCTACAGTGGTTTTCTTTATACATCATCAAAATCAGAAAACTAATAAATAATTTTTACTTTTGTAAAAAAATGAAATTGCATATATAATATAATTGCTATTTCTTGAAATTTCTCAAGATATTGTACGGTGGTTGTATAATTATACATTACGAATAATTTTCTTTAGTTATTCCAACCATTCCTTCTAAAACATATTTTTTTCTAATTGGACAGTTTAATGTTTGAAGAAAGTTGAAAGGGCAACATCAACAAAAGTGATTAGAGAAATAAATTTTAAAAAGAATGCATTATTTTTATTTTGCTTATTTTTTTTTATATTAGATATTTATATTTTTATTTTTGATACTAATTATCTGGTTTATTTTCAATTACCCGCAAACTAAAATTTCTAAAAATTACTTACTTTTTTCAACCAAGTTAATTATAGCATCTTCAGGAACAGTGATACTTATATGAACAAATTTTTAACATGTTATAAAATTTTTGAAAAAATAATTTTTTTTGAAGAATTTATACTTAAATTCTTCAGTGCAACAACAGAGAAGTCTTCGTATGTGGGCAGTATGTGTCAGAAATATGAAAAAGAACGACAATAATGGTAAAGAAAAAAAAGTGGCAGTATATGTCAGAAACCCAAAATATTTGAATAAAAAATTTCCAAAATCAATTCTTCAAAAACTCTACACTGTGTGACTTGCTGTTTGCAAAAACCTTTTTGAAATTTTGTCACAAATATTGAATCATTGAATTGAAGAAAATAACTTTCTTAAATAGTAATTTATCATTAATGCTTAAATGCATTTATGTGAAAGACTTATTTATTTATAGCTTTTCTAATTTTTCCGGTTCACTGATTAGAGGCTGATAGAAACTAAATAAATTTTAATTTAGGAAACTATAAATCATTTTTGTATTCTTTACTTAACAGCAAAATTCGTTCCTGGGATAGTTAATATACTCTGTTTTTTACCAACTTATTTTTCTTAGTAACTTTTTATGTGTTTCCAATATTTTTTTAACAGGAGCAGATGGCAGTGACACCGTGAAACAAGAAAATATACCTCTCTCGGCCACATACGACAGTGGACAAGACCCTACATATTTTCCAGCTCCATACGCCACTAGTCGTGTTCAAAATTACAATAGGGAACACTGTGTCCACCCTGGTATGGGAAATCAACAAAATACTGGAACTTTTGGTAGTACAAGAAGCGGGTACACATATAACATTCCTTGTCCTCCCAGAAGGGTATGTTGATTGTTATAATTGAGAGTATTGCAATTAACATTTGCATGAAAAATGTCAAAAAAGGACATGCATTAGTATACTTAATTTTTTTAAAATTTTTTTAATATATATTATATAAAATATTTTGTTTATAATTAACTGAATTTTAAATATATTTTAGTGTTTTTAATACTATACAAAAATTAATTCATAAAAGATTTTAATCCAAAATATGTTTTTATATTTTTCAATAAAATTATAATTTGGAGATACACTGCAAAACACCATTTTAATTAGTAATTAATAAATTAATACAATACTGTGCAACTGCTGAGTGTTTTAAAAATTGTTTTAATTTCAATGCATAGAAACTTAATGATTTTCATTAATTATTAATTATCCAAATCAATTAGCTGCTTTTAGTGTGCAAATATTAAAAAAAAATTCAATGAATGAAGCTTTAAAATGATAACAGATTTAAAATAATCACTTTAAAGTTTTAAGGGGAATCAATAAATGAGACCTTTAAAAATTTTAATTTGCTGGTTTAACTCCCGGAGGAAAATTTTGAGTTAAATTTACTGCTAGTATAAGCCTCACTAAAATTAATTAGCTTTTAATAATTTAAAAATAAATTTATAAAAGTCATTAATTTATTATGTATCTTAGATGCATAATAATTTATAAAAATTATTTTTATTGTAGTTGCAATATAATAAGTTGATTTTAATACTTTTTAAAAAAGCGAAATTCATTTTAAATTAGATGTTATTTTTTCTTATAATTATTATTCAGCATTTACTCTTTTAGCATTTTATCTGGAATAAACTCTAGTCAATTTTAAAACCCTTGTTATTTTATTATTTTTCCAATATTAAATTATTATTCAATTTTAATGGAAGATATGAATAATAATTATCTACCTCGAATTATATTTTATGTTTAATACACCGTATAAATGCAAAAAATTCATGCATAATACCTAAATTTTAATATATATTTAATTACAATGATTTTTAAATTTATAATCCACTAAAATAAATCTTGTTTTGATTATGCTGGTTAAGTAATTTCCACTTAAGGATGCGTTTGTTTCTGTTTTTTTTTTCAATTATTTTCATAAAAATGTTAATAAGTATAAATGTACTTATACGGTAATAAAACATTAATATACATAAGTTATGACATTTAATTTACAAAAATATATTCATAGAAGATTTTAAACCAAAATATGTTTTTATATGTATAAAGCCTTTACATTTTAGAGTCAGAAAAAAATAATGCATCTCTCAGAAACCAGCCCTTTATTTCTCAACTTATCATTAAAAATAATAGTAAATTATAGATTTTAATATAAATTTAATTACAAAGATTTTTAAATTTATAATCCACTAAAATAAATCTTTTTGATTATGCTGGTTACGTAATTTCCCCTTAAAAATGCATTTTTTATAAGTTTTTCCAATTATTTTCATAAAAATGTTAAAATAAATATCAAGGTACGTTAATAAAAGGTTAATATGGATAAGATGTGACATTTCATACAACATTTAATCTACCAGACACCACCCCTTTATTTTTCAACTTATTAAAAGTAATAGTAATTTATAGATTTTAATATATATTTAATTACTTTGATTTTTAAATTTATAATCCACTACTTGCTTTAATTATGCTAGTTAAGTAATTTCAATTTAAAAATGCATATTTTATGTTTTCCTAATTATTTTCATAAAAATATTAGCGTAAGTATCAATATACTTATACGTTCATTAAACATTAATTTATATAAGATATGACACTTCATACATAATGAACCTTTTTTTTAGAGTGAAAAAGAAGAATGCATCTATCAGACACCAGCCATTTATTTTTCAACTTATCATCACACAGGTGAGAAAGAAAATTCTTTTGTTTTTTTTTATTTTTAATTAAATAATACCCATCTGTACAGATGCGAGTATCAAATACCTAAACATATTTTCAGTCCTCACATTTCTATTGATATTCTATTAACTAAGACAAAATTAATGATGTTAATTTGGGTTAATGTTATTGAATCCAATGTTAATAGCCTCGTGAAATGAAGCAGACTCTACAAAAGATATTCCAATAATAATGACAAGTCCAATAGATTTGTGCAGGAGATAATGAAGACGACGCTGGTGCAAAATCCCGGAAAGCATTCGCCGCTGTTAATGATACTCCAATGATTTATGCAGGCGTTGTTAGAAATATGCGACTAAAAGATCAAAGCAAAGAAGTCTTCTGCTGCAACATTTCAGTTTCATTTTCTTAAAACTACATGGACATTCCATTTAATGGAACTGGAATAGAACGACCGGTATAAATAAAACTGATGTACTGTAATTAAAAGCGCGAAACTCCCTTACGTTTAGAAGATGGTTCCATTAATTTTAATGTGGCCACCCAAGTAGAAATATGAACAAATTTATATCAGAAAGCCTAGGTCACATACTCCATTATGCCCTGGTACTAAATTGCTGAACCTATAAAACGAGATGTAGTGAGATTCAGCTGCACTTTCACCAAATGAAAGGGAAAACATTTTTAAAGGATATAGAATTGCTTTGGATATGGTACAATGTACCAAGAAAGAAATTAGCTTTTCGGGTGGGTTAAAATTAGTCAGACGGGCTGAAATAGTTCCAGGTGAGGGTTTCGCATTTTTATGACACTTAAATCGCGTTTTCGGTAGATTTCTGGAAGATATGCAACATGTGCAGCAATTCAATCATAATTTTGGAGATGTGAAATTTTTCATAATGACTCTACGTACGTAACGTGCAAAATTCCTCTGTTTTCATTAATTTTTGACACATTTATTACCTGAAAGCACATTATAGTTGATAGCTGGAACTTTTCCTAAAACAATGCGTTTTTTTTTTTAAATATTTTCTTAATGTGCAATAAGCAAAAATCTGTCATATGTATTCTTATTTAAAAAATAAAATTAATTGTTTTAATGGAATGCTAGTATAAAAATAATGATAATAATAATAAATTAATAATAATTTTGAATAAATAAATTAATCAAAAAAATTTCTGTTTCAAAATGTTATTGTTTTCAGTATGAAACCCTAACATGAATTTCACACATTTATAAAACCATTAGTAACATATTAATACTTAAATTTTTAATAGTAAACTTTTTAATTAAAAATTTAAAATATCTATGAAAAGTTGTCATTTTAATATTTTTTTTTTTAAAAATAAGGCAAATTTGATGATCAAATATATCAGAAAGAAAAATGTGTAAAGATAGCATACCAAAGTAAAAGAAAACTAGTAGAAAATATAATCAAATCTATATAAGTCTAGAGATCTTCCTTAAATCTCTCTAACTCTGTTTCTCTTTAAATATTCCATTAATACAAAAGTTTAGTTTATCATTTTATTTAAAATGATATATATTCTCAAACAATGTTACAAATAACATTGTTTAAGTTGCATTTAATCAGAATATTATGTATTAAACGAAATTTAAATCCATTAAAACCACTAATATTTTTAGTGTAAACTATTATTTTTACCTTTTGATCAACTACGTTACATAATGTATATTATGTATTAAACGAAATTTAAATCCATTAAAACCGCTAATATTTTTAGTGTAAACTATTATTTTTACCTTTTGATCAACTACGTTACATAATGTATATTATGTATTAAACGAAATTTAAATCCATTAAAACCACTAATATTTTTAGTGTAAACTATTATTTTTACCTTTTGATCAACTACGTTACATAATGTATATTATGTATTAAACGAAATTTAAATCCATTAAAACCACTAATATTTTTAGTGTAAACTATTATTTTTACCTTTTGATCAACTACGTTACATAATGTATATTATGTATTAAACGAAATTTAAATCCATTAAAACCACTAATATTTTTAGTGTAAACTATTATTTTTACCTTTTGATCAACTACGTTACATAATGTATATTATGTATTAAACGAAATTTAAATCCATTAAAACTACTAATATTTTTAGTGTAAACTATTATTTTTACCTTTTGATCAACTACGTTACATAATGTATATTATGTATTAAACGAAATTTAAATCCATTAAAACCACTAATATTTTTAGTGTAAACTATTATTTTTACCTTTTGATCAACTACGTTACATAATGTATATTATGGATTAAACGAAATTTAAATCCATTAAAACCACTAATATTTTTAGTGTAAACTATTATTTTTACCTTTTGATCAACTACGTTACATAATGTATATTATGTATTAAACGAAATTTAAATCCATTAAAACCACTAATATTTTTAGTGTAAACTATTATTTTTACCTTTTTGATCAACTACGTTACATAATGTATATTATGTATTAAACGAAATTTAAATCCATTAAAACCACTAATATTTTTAGTGTAAACTATTATTTTTACCTTTTGATCAACTACGTTACATAATGTATATTATGTATTAAACGAAATTTAAATCCATTAAAACCACTAATATTTTTAGTGTAAACTATTATTTTTACCTTTTGATCAACTACGTTACATAATGTATATTATGTATTAAACGAAATTTAAATCCATTAAAACCACTAATATTTTTAGTGTAAACTATTATTTTACCTTTTGATCAACTACGTTACATAATGTATATTATGTATTAAACGAAATTTAAATCCATTAAAACCACTAATATTTTTAGTGTAAACTATTATTTTTACCTTTTGATCAACTACGTTACATAATGTATATTATGTATTAAACGAAATTTAAATCCATTAAAACCACTAATATTTTTAGTGTAAACTATTATTTTTACCTTTTGATCAACTACGTTACATAATGTATATTATGTATTAAACGAAATTTAAATCCATTAAAACCACTAATATTTTTAGTGTAAACTATTATTTTTACCTTTTGATCAACTACGTTACATAATGTATATTATGTATTAAACGAAATTTAAATCCATTAAAACCACTAATATTTTTAGTGTAAACTATTATTTTTACCTTTTGATCAACTACGTTACATAATGTATATTATGTATTAAACGAAATTTAAATCCATTAAAACCACTAATATTTTTAGTGAAAACTATTATTTTTACCTTTTGATCAACTACGTTACATAATGTATATTATGTATTAAACGAAATTTAAATCCATTAAAACCACTAATATTTTTAGTGTAAACTATTATTTTTACCTTTTGATCAACTACGTTACATAATGTATATTATGTATTAAACGAAATTTAAATCCATTAAAACCACTAATATTTTTAGTGTAAACTATTATTTTTACCTTTTGATCAACTATGTCTCATAAGAAATTCACTAAATTATTTGCAGGATTAGAACTAAGAACTCAAAGAGAGCATGCTATTTATGAAGTACCAGACCGAGGTAGAATGCGTCTAGATGGTGGCAAATTTTGGAGAGAGGCCGCAGATGGGTATATAATAATTCACCATTATATTATTCTCAAAATTCACATTTAAAACTTTCAAATTGAATCATTGGTAATATTTCTTCTATTGTAAAAATAAGTACTCATTAAAATACATATCTGTACGAATATTATAATGTATAACGATCGCAAATTATCATTTATGTATTTATTGTTATTAATAGTGTTATTTAAAGATAGACACAATTATTTTTGTATACTTTTTATACTGGAATATTTCTGTAAATTTTAATAAACGATTTGGGTATCTCTAAAGATATGGTAATCTGTTTACCCTCTCCACCTATTATTTATGAAAATAGGGGGACAAAATTAAATACATAGTTATCTTATTTATATATTTATAATTTTACATATTACAATGTTTTTGACTAATTACCATTACTTCTCGAATATATTTTTACCAATAAATTTTATATAGTATGTATACTTAATTATTGATGAATTGACAATTCTATTGTATTAAAAGCATTTACTTTCATTATGATTAATATTACACAAATATTCAACAGTCAGATAAGAATATATGCAAACATTCTCTTACATTGTATGTATGAAAATAAATATTTATTAAATTTCTTTTGACACGCTGCGTAGATACAGTATGATTATTCAGGCAGTTATATACATACAGTGTGTACAATAGTTACAGAGAAAACGTAATGGTAAAAGAAGAACAGAAAAAATTCTGTCTTAGACCATGCTATGGAAATGCACGTTTAATCCTTGAAAATCGCAAAAGTACTTGCAAAGTCTGACATAGATTCTAACACTGTTTAAAAGAATTACTTGACAGCAAGTTAAATAAAAGTGCCAAATAGGATACGATGAGAATTTATTTAAAGAATCGTTTGAAATTTGTACCTCTGCCATCATTATACACAGCACATGACGATGAAGAAATAATTGCCGATTGAGCTCAAATAAACTAAATGCGCCTATTCTGCTCTCTCAAGATTAAAGTCCCCATTTTTTAATTCTACGATTTCTCTATAATTACCTCATAAGGAAATGATGTTGTTCCATTAAAAAGAAATCCAATACAATAGGTTCAGACAGTTATGAAAGCTAAAAAACAATTTTGATTTGCCCAATTCTCCCTCCTGCATACGTAATACTGAAGATGTAGACGGCATTATGCTTTAAATGCTTTTTTGCTTGTTTCACCAATATCCTGTGGCATAAAAAGGAGAATATGTTACAAAGTATGCAATTTCGTGGCAGCATATGTTTGCAACATATCTGGAAGCATAGAAGGGAATGCTGTAGGGAAGCATTTAAAGAAGTGATCAGACAGAAAGTAATTCCTGATATTACCTCAGAAACACTTCCCATATGTCTGCACATAACTTCAGATCCTGCTTGGGTTCATTTACGATTTTCATCGAATTAATGTAGTTTCAGAATAGCATATTGAATAGTAAATTTTGTTTAACTTGTCGTCTCCTTCCCGTTTGAATTTGTTACCCTAATAAAATATTAAATATATTTCGCAAATTTATAATGTTTATCAATGAATTATTTATGAGATCAACTTATTTAGAATACAGTTGTATGATAAAAATTGTATTACATATAGTGTAAAAATATATCATACAGTTTTATTAAATATTTTCTATGCCACTTTTCTTTTTAATAAATATGTAATTTTCACTGTAAACGATGAAAAAACTTAACGGATAGAAGGCAGCAATTTTTCTTGAAGTAATAATATGTATAGAATTTTCCCATATAAAAAAATTAGGATTTTTTAAAAAATTTAATAGCTTGTTAATTTTAGATGATGCTTATCTAAATATCCAACCCTAAAGTGCCATGGAAAAACTTTAAATTAATCATCAGCAACAGTAAGCTATAATTCACGAAACCTAACTATTGCTTTAAAGTTATATTACGTGCCAATTTTAAATGAATCATTATTTCGGCATTTAAAAATATTCATTCTTAGCATTAAAGTCTTTACTACTTAAAATGGCGTGCGTGATAAAAGATCATTACTTTTCTCAATGACGTGAAATAAATCATTTTTCTTATAGAAAAGTATTTTAATTTTCATAGCATAATCGATTAGCATAGCCTAGATCTAGATATTATTAGTGTATTTTGTTTATTAAAGCATTTTGACAGCGTATCATTACATTTTGCTTCGGAACGATTTGTAATTACTTCCTACTAAGAATCCATTAGAGTTTGCCTCAACGATGAATGGTAAAAACCCATTAACATGAAGGTAATATAATTAATTTTGATCAAAAGCGCAAGAAAAATAAAAACTTTTAAATTGTAAGAAGGAAGGGAAAATTTCAATTCAACCTCAAAATTAATACGAGTGCAGTTCATTTAGTTACCAATCTTTTTTGAGTTATTATAAAAAGAATCTTAATATTCTCAAGTTATTTTTGTATTTGAAGTCTTAACTAAAACTATTTTTTAATCACTAGATTACTGAAAATATAAAAATCTTAAAAATTTGTTCTTGGAATTAAAGTAATCAACTTGACTCTGATGCTTACTGATGCTTAACCTAATGACTCAAAAATAAAAAATATATATATTAGTAATTTTTAAAATGTTTTGATTTTACTATAAATTTATTTGAAAAAAACATTTATTTATTTTAAGTCTTTGTTATAGAAAAATTCATAGACACTGTTCTGTTTATTTAAATGAAACCTAAAATATATGGACATAATATATTATATCTTATTTACAATTCAAGGAATTTTGAACTGATATTAAGAGGTTTCGTTCAAAAAAATTGTTTTTCTTTTTGTTTTAAAAGGGAAAAAAAATTATGAATATTTCATTTCTGAAATACACAAAAGTTGCATTTACTTTTCTAATAAACTTTTTTATTTAAAAAAAATTTTTTTACATGCTAAAACTCATATTCATCAAGCCAATTTTTTTCCACTCCATTGAAAATGTTTAAGAGCAGCCAAAATAAAATAAAATATATGAACTAAACAATGAAATTTTAATATATATAATATACATAATTTATACATTTTATTAAAGAATCCCTGTACATTACTGTATTTCTGTTAAAGTTATACATATATCATTCGCTTTCTTTACAATCTAACCATGCAATCCGACTTCTTTTTCCTACATCTGTAATTAGAAACATCAATATTTAATTAGATGCCTCAATAAGTTAAATATTAATGCTAGTGACGAATAATTTATCACGAGTGTTTCTAGAAATCGGTTTTTTTTTTTTTTTTCACGGATACTTATGAGTCGTTCCTCTCCTCTTTGAAAGCAAGAAAGCATTCGATAATATTGCATGTTCTTATAAGATTTTCCAAACGCACCTTCCAATAAATCACCTGGATTGGAACCATACGTTACTTCAGCATTCTACTTTCGAGATCCATTTGTCTTTCACGTGTTCTGTTTTATAAACTTTTATATTCCTTTGTACGTAAATCACTGAGGTAACGAGAAGTAATAGTACTCTATATCGAAATAGTTCCCTTTCCCTTTTAGTTTACAAACAAAAAGTCCTCTAAATATTGTTTTTAATTCATTGCAGACAACATATGTAAGGAATGTATTGGGTAATGTATCCAGATATTTTTGTATAATAAATAAGGTTCTATTATAAAATTCGAAAACAAAAATCTCTCAATTTATTTATCAATTTTGTATATAATAAAAACAATGATATTGATAAGCTTTTGATTTGTTTTTAAATAATAACTAAAATGTCATTTTCCAGGCATATTAAATTATATATCTAATTATTGCTTTAAATATTTCCAGTTTCAATTATCACTTCTATTCAATATTTTTGTGTCTGCAAAAAGTGTTCTTTATCAAAACTAAAGTGAAAATTTACAGAAATTAAATACGACGAATACCATTAAAACTATATATAGCAATAGTAACCCATATATTAATGAATAAACAAAATATTTGCAATATTATTATTATTAAGGCAATATAAATAAAACTGGAACTAGAAAAAAAATGTTCTCAAAAGTAGCGAGTAAAGCATCAAGGTTTTATATACCTTTGTACGTAAATCACCGAGGTAACAAGAAGTAATAGTAGCTTATATCGAAGTAGTTCTCTTTGCCTTTTTGTTTTCAAACAAAAAGTCCTTTAAATATTATCTTTAATTCATTGCAGACGACATCTGTAATAATAGTATTGGCTAATATATTCCTGATGTTTTAATAATAAAAAAGGTTCAATAATAATAATTCGAAAAAAAAAAAAACCTCTCTATTTGTTTTTTCATTCTATACATAATAAAAACAATGATATTGATAAAACTATGATATGTGTTTGAATAATAACTAAAATGTCATTTTCCAGGCTAAATTATGTATATAATTATCCCCTTAAGTATTTCAAGTTTCAATTTTCACTATTATTCAATGTCTATTTATATACAAAAAAACTTCTTTATCAAAACTTAAGTAAAAATTTACAGAAATTAAATCCAACGACTACCATTAAAACTAGACATAGCAATAAGAATCTCTTTGTTAAATAATAAATAAAAATTTTAACAAAGCCATAAATCTGAAACTAGAAATAAATATTCTCAAAAATAGCACGTAGAACATTGTTTTAAAGTCTTGATCTTTCCTCCATGATGTATAAGATTCTTTTTTCGAAAATTATCTGTCTCTCAACTTTTTTTGGTCAGTTTCGATAAAGCTGCGATAGTATTGATTTTCTCTGTACAGTACATCCTAATATATTTGAATTAATTAAAACCTCACGCCATGTTGGAATAATACCCTTTTTACATTTATGTAGTAAATAAGACCGTTTTCTCTACTATAAGACAATATGGCCAGTGAAGCACATTTATAGAAACTTCAACGATAAAGGAAAATAAATTGTACAGATGCGGGCAGATTATACAGATGCCCTAACGGTGAATATCTGGTACTAAGTGCCAGTATAGATAAGAGTCTGTAATAACAATAGAACGATACTTACTTATTACAGAATTGAGGTTAACAATGTTATTTGATAACATAATTGTTATTTTGTTAGTTTGATAACATAATTGTCTGAAATTTTTGAAATTACTATTCCTTTATTAAAATATAATAAATGAATAGTAATTTATATTAGAAATTATTATTATTATTATAAAATATTTTATAATTAAAAAAATGGGTTTTTTTTTGTTGAAATAAATTTATTTTCAACAAATAGAAATAAATATTTTATTTGTAATATACAATTTTTAATGTGTATAGTTGTTTCCATAGAGGAACCTTTTACAAAATTGTGTCTTTAAAACAAAAACAAAATATTTTTTTTTCAATTATCAGAATAAAATTATTTAATAAAATTTCCAATTTTTTTATTTAAAATGCACAGTACAATGTCAATAATTTATCTAATCGGTGAAAATATAAAAGTTTCAAATAACAATTGTCACAGTTTGGAAGATTGATAAACTAGGACTATTGCAAAATAAATGTTCAAATGATTTAACATAGAATTATTTTTTATTTTTTTAATTATAACAAATGTTTTTCTAAGTGTTAACATGTTATTGGAATAGCTTTTTAAGCCTAGTACGAAGGTATATTTTATGTACCTCATTATAGGAACTCCAGTACCGAATCCGATAATGAAGATATGTTGTTTTCCTTACGCTCAACAGACGAAATAATTCTTCGAGAAGAGGCTAGGGAGTCTGAAACAGAATGTGATAGATTGTGTAAGTATTTTATACATTGCAGCTTTATATATTTTATATATTGCAGTTTTATATGTTTTATACATTTGCAATTTTAATATCAAAACACAGTTTTCAAATGTGCTTCAATAGTAAAAAGAAACAAATTACGGTTAACCTTTAAATAATTCATTAAAATGTCTCAGTAAACTCAAAAATACTCTTATAAATATAAAGTCAAAAATATTTCCTAAAAAATAATGTGTAAGTGAAAATTTTTTCAATTATATTTTAACATAAAAATATTTGTTTTTTAAATTTTAATATTCCAAAACTTTTGCAAATTAACCATAGAACAGCATGCAACAATTAATGTGATTAAACATCAAACAGAAATAAACAAAAGCAAGAGACATAAAAGATTTTTGGATCTCGGATAGTGAGGATTTTCATTTAATTGCAAAGTTTTGCAATTTGCAATCATTTTTAATTCATTAGATTTATTTAAATCACGATAAAATATTAAATTATGAAGCTTCTAGCAATTATAAGCTACAAATTTAATGATTTTGTGCATAAATGTGATTCATCAAACAGAACATAGAATATAAATAAATTCAATTTTTTTTATTGAATTTTGTTTTGAAACAAATTCGTGGCCAAAGGACACAGCTTACACTTTTATGTTTATGACATTCAAAATATTATAAAAGCTTACAAAAATAGCAGTGTAAAAACCAATTTGAATTTTGAAATTTCAAAAATTTATAATATTTACTCGGAAAAGATTTATTGCTCATAATTTGTTCTCACAAACCAAAAGTCAAAGTGCACATTCTTATATTTATGGCATTTAAAATATTACAAGACTTACCAAAATAGCATTATAAGAAAAAATATGAATTTGAAATTTCAAAAATTGATAATATTTACTTTTATACGCACACGCTCACGCTCACGCTTACACGCTCATAATGTAAAAGAAGCTTTTTTCGATTAATTTACAGCTAAGAGTAAAATTCAATATTAATAAGTAAAAAAAAATTATTTTTCTTAAAAATTCTAAGAATCTATCAAATTCCATAAATGCATAATCCCTTCTGTTAAATTTACTTAATTTAGATAGCATTAAATAAGATTACCCTATCTTGTAAAATAAAAAGATCCTTTTACAGTTATGTTGATAACATAAGCTGACCGTTAAATTTGCATTAAGTATGTTTTTTTTACCTTATTTTTGTTGAACCTATCAACCAAATGAGATTTATGATACAAATTTTAATCTTAAAAGATGAATGAATGTAATTTAAATTAAAAGGTGAATTGAACCGGATGGGTTCATGAATGTTAAAAAAAAACCCTCCAAAATACTTAGATTTTATTTCTAATAAATATAAATGTTTAGACCCATTTACTTTTAATGATATATTTTATTGATTTATTTGTAGTGATCGTAAATTTTTAAATAATGCTTCTAAAAGAAATAAATTATTTTATGAACGCTATTAATGTTTTCGGTTATAAGGGATATTCCTTATTCATTGATTGAATTAATTAATTACAATTATATTTGATTAATGGAATACCGTTGAAATATTTTGTATATAAGAGTTATGGTGAATTTATTTTGAATAATGTTAGATAGAATAATAATTACTAGTATTTTATAATCAATAACAGAAGTGGTGAATTATTTTATTAATGCCATTAATGTTTTATATTATAATTAAGATTCTTTATTCATCAATTGAATTAATTAAAATTATATTTCAATAATTAAATACCATTGAAACATTTTGAGTGTATAGTGAATTTATTTTAATGTGAATAGTTAGAATTTCAATTACTAGTATTTTATAATAAACAGCAGAATATTTATAATTAATAACAGAAATGGTGAATTATTTTATTGATGTGTTACATTATAAGGAATATTCCTTATTCATAAATTGAATTAATTACAACTATATTTCATTAATTAAATACCGTTGAAAATTTGTGTAGATAAGAGTTATGGAGAATTTATTTTTAATAAGATTAGTTAGAATAGCAAATATTAGTATTTTATAATCAATTATAAATTACCAAAGCATTTATAATATAAATCTTCATATACTTAAATTAGGAACTGTTCCCTTATTTTATTGCCGACTTTTTTTTATCAAGATATTGAATTCAATTTTGCAGAAATGAGATGCTATAACATATAGATCGTTTTTTTTAATAAATATATTAATAGTTTTTTTTTTAAAAATGATGCTTAATTTATATTTAATTGTTTACCTTTTAACTAATTTTATTTCATTATATAATATTAATACCAGTCAAATTTTGCATACACTTCAATTTTACAAACTGAGACACTCTGATACATAGGTTGTTTATTTAATATCTATTATATTTTTTTTTATTTAAAAAGGATGCTTACTTTATATTTAATTATTTACCTTCTATGTAATTTTATTTCATTTTATAATATTATTACCAGTCAAATTTTGCGTTCAATTCAGTTTTACAGAATTAGAAGCTCTGACATCTAGATTGTTTATTTAATATATGCATTAATCATTTTTTAATTAAAAGGGTTGTTTAATTTGTATTTAATTGTTTATCTTTTGAGTAATTTTATTTCATTATAGAATATTACCACCAGTCCAATTTTGTATTCAATTCAGTTTGATAGAATGAGACGCTCTGACTTATAGTTTGTTTTTTTAATATATGCGTTAATCATTTTTTTATTTAAAAAGGTATGCTTAATTTGAATTTAATATTTTATTTTTAATTAATTTTACTTCATTATATAATATTAACACATTCAAATTTTGTATTCAATTCAGTTTTACAGAATGAGACTTTCTGCCATGTAGGTTGTTTATATAATTATTATTATTATGTATTAAGTTGTTTTACATAATAATAATAATTGTTGTATATTTATTTGTTTACTTTTTAAATAGTTTTATTTCCTTATATAATATTAGTACCAGCCAAATTTTGTATTCGATGAATTTATAAATAAAAGGGAATTAAAATCGAGATTTTTTTTGTTTTTAATATCCCCAAACGTTAATCTTTCATAAATTATAAATATTATCGTTCCGAATTCATTAAAAAATATATCCATGCTCACAAAATTTGCGATTTTATTTATTTGTGATTCAATGTACAACAATTAATTCCTTAATTCTACGTGTCAATACATTTATACTCATTGTATTCAAACAAAAAAATGAATTCCTTAATTCTTCGTATCTATATATTTGTACTCATTTTAATTAAACAAAAAATGAATTCCTTAATTCTTCTATCTTTACATTTGTACTCATTGTACTCAAACAAAAAAAAAATTTGTACTCATTGTAAAACGAAAATGAATTCTTAATCCTAAATTCTTTTTATTATCTATACATTTGTACTATTCATTTATTCTTAATTTTTGTATCTAAAACATAAAAAAAAAAATGCTTTTTTAAGTAGGTTCATAATTCAAGATATGTTTTTCTTTTGAGAAAAATATTTGTATTTTTAAAAGATTATTATTCAAAAACTATATTAAATAAAATTTATTTTTGCTTTTTACAGAAGATAAGTGTAATTTCGCTTTAAAACATAAATTTTAATAAATGAATTTTAAAAAAATAAATAAACGTTTTTTTTTCCCATATTCTAAATATCAAATGTTTATTTTATGTTTAAATATTTTTAGGAAATATTTAATAAAATCTTGAAATATATGCAAAGTTCTATGAAAACAGTAGATAAATAAGGTTTGCAAATTTAATTTAAGCAGAAAATTTACAATTCCCAAGTTAAACTCAAAAGATTCATCTTATTCTAAGCAATTTATCGAAACAAATGCGTCTGCTTTTGAAACTAAATTATAATTTCTCCCGAAAATTAATTTTGTAACTTAATAAAGCCCAACTCACAAAGTCACTGTTAAAGATTTTCAAGAAGCAATCAAATTTACTTGGTCTGAGTTTGTTACAGAAGGCTCTTTGAAAATACTTTGGAAGAGCTAGTTCCATGGACTACGATGCTGTAAAATTAATTTGCAGCCGGAGTAAGATTTCAGTCTAAAGAATTTGCATAATCCTGTCGCCTTAACTTTATATACTAACGATAATGAAATGTCGCACATCTTAACTATGTGATAATTGTAAATTTGAACTACATCATTTTGATCAATTTTTAGTAAATAATATTCATTTTCATGTATAAAAGTGGATGTATACATACTACTGTGCCCAAAAAGTAAGACCAATTATTTTTTTTTTTCAAAAACTCTTGATTTATTCTTCAAAATTTATTTCATCGCCTTCAAAGTAATCCCCATCCGGACACAATGCACTTATTCCTACTTTTTTTCTGTTTCTCAATGCATGCTAAAAAGTCATCGGCAGGAATGGCCTTCAAAGTGCGCGGCGATTCACTTTGAATCTCTTCATTCGACTCAAACCGGTATCCCCGGAGTGGTCTTTTGAGTTTAGGGAGAGGTCACATGGTGTGAATACGGTGGTTGTGGAACGATATGGCTTTTATTTTTGGCGAAAAAGTCACGAAGAATCAACGCAGCGTGAGTTGGCGCATTCAGTGTTTTCGGTACCAATCGAGATTTGACGCGTTTGAGCCCAAAATGGAATTGACCGATCCTTTTGAAATTCCAACATCATCAGAAAGGTCTCTAATTGTAAACCGACGGTTTGCAAGCACCAAATCTTTAATTTTTTGGACGTGAGCTTCGTCGGTTGAGGTTGATGGACGACCAGAGGGCTCTTTGTCTTCAACGCGTTCTCTACCTTCTTTGAACTGTTTATACCACTTGTAAACATTTCTTTCCGTTATAAGAATGCTCATCGAATGCCTTCTGTAGCATTCTATACGTTTCCGCAAACAAAATTTAATGCAAGTTCTTTTCTCAATTAATGCAGACATTTCAAAAATTGCCGGAACAACGATAATGAAATGTCGCACATCTTAACTATGTGAGAATTGTAAATTTGAACTACATCATTTTGATCAAATTTTTAGTCAATAATATTCATTTTCATGTATAAAAGTGGATGTATAACATAGTGTGAGTACGTATATGTCCAAATACAGCTTAAAAACTATAATACCTAAAAGTTTAGTTTTTGTTTCTCTGAAATTATTTCGTCCTAAAAATTCATTACTTAAAATAGCAAAGAAATGTTTGACTTACTTTTTAAATAATGTTTAATTATACTTATTTTTAACTATTAACTTAATTAACTTTTTATTTATTGCCCATAAAATTATGGGTGTTGTTTTCGAGAGTTTTTCCGTTACTTGATCAGTTTTTTTCATTTACTTGTCAGTTAGAATGTTTCTTATTTATTTTGTTTGTAAATTTCTTTCACTTGTTTTCATACATAATATTTAGTTAAATTTCCTTCACTAGTTAATAATTATATAATTAAATAATTAAATATTATAAAATTGTTCTAAAAGATAGTATGGGAGAAAACGAATAACAATGTTGTGTGTTTTATACCAGACGATTTCTTAGAACATTTTACATTATTTAATTATAAAATTATAACAGTTAAAATGTGAACATTGTTATGCGTCAAAATGCGCAAAACGCACAAAAATGTTATTTCATGGTGAAAATAATATTTTTCAAGAAAAGAAAATCGTTTGTGATATTTTTTTTATCAAACAATGTTCACATTTTAACTGTTATAATTATACAGTTAAATATTGTAAATTGTTCTAAGAGATCGTCTGGTATAAAACACATAACAATATTATTTCAAAGGGAAAATAATACTTTTCAAGAAAAAAAAATTGGGGATTCTATATTTTTTTTATATTTTTTAATTAAGATTGATGTTATGCATTTTGTTCTTACATTAAATTCTAAATTTTATGAGTAACTAATATAATTTAATTTTATAATTAAATTATGTCAAATTGTTCTAAAAGATCACTTGGAAGAAACGATAACATTGTTCACATTTTAACTGTTATAATTATATAGTTAAATAATTAAATAATGTAAATTGTTCTAACAGATAGTCTGGTAGAAAACACATAACAATGTTGTGTGTTTTATAGCAGACGATCTCTTAGAACATTTTACATTATTTAATTATAAAATTATAACAGTTAAAATGTGAACAATGTTATTTCATAGCGAAAATAATATTTTTAAAGAAAAGAAAATCGTTTGTGATTTTATATATATATATTTTTTTATCAAACTATGTTCGCATTTTAACTGTTATAATTATACAGTTAAATATTGTAAATCGTTTTAAGAGATTTTCTGGTATAAAACACACAACAATATTGTTTCAAAGGGAAAATAATACTTTTCAAGAAAAAAAAAAAATTGGGGATTCTATAATTTTTTTTTATATTTTTTTAATTAAGATTGCTGTTATGCATTTTGTTCTTACATTAAATTCTAAATTTTATGAGTAACTAATTTAATTTAATTTTATAATTAAATAATGTCAAATTGTTCTAAAATATCACTTGGAAGAAACGATAACATTGTTCACATTTTAACTGTTATAATTATATAGTTAAATAATTAAATAATGTAAATTGTTTACAGATAGTCTGGTAGAAAACACATAACAATGTTATTTCAAAAGCGAAAACAAAAAAGTAAAAGAAAATCGATACTTTTATGCATTTTTTTTTAAAGTTAAGATTGCTGTTATGCATTTTGTTATTGTAAGATTGCTGTTATGCATTTTGTTATTGTAAGATTGCTGTTATGCATTTTGTTATTGTAAGATTGCTGTTATGCATTTATGAATTTATTCTAAGAAATTCTAATTTTTATGAGTATATAGGCAGCCCATTATTTTTTACTTTAATTTAATTATACAAATTTTTTTTTTATTTAATTTAGTCTGGAAGTTTTAATTAAATGAATTATTTTATTCATACCTTTTAAACTATTTTTTACCCATCACCAGATGAAGAATAGTTAAATTATCATAAAAAGAGTGTCTCACAACAATAATTTTCAAATTATTTTCCAAACTAGCACTATTATACTTTTATAAAAATGCTAATTGATTAAAAGTGAAAAAGGTATTATTAAGAATTTTTAGATAGTCAATTTTTATTTAAAGCAAATTATATAAAATATCAAATCTGTAATTTTGCTCAACAATTTACTGAAATTTATTTAACTTATTGGTTTTTTTTTTATTAAAATTTATTTAAAATAAATTTTGCTTTATTTTCTGTAACCTGGCAAAGCCGAGTCATATCTGTTATTTTTTAAAATTAATTTTAAATTGAAGACAATCCATTCGTATATAATTTTAAATATTTGAAAACTATGCATTTATGTTTTTTTTTTTAAAATAAAAGTATTTTGTAATTTAAACTTGCTTGGCCAACAAATTTTAACTTATATTAAAACATTCATTGTTTGCTAAATCCATTTTTATCCAATATTTTTGTTAAAAACTAAGTATAACTATACAATTTTATTTTTCAAAATCAAAAATTTTTTATTTTCATTTTTAACATTTAATGTGATATCATAAAAAGATATTTGGAACCCCAAATCTGAATTTTGATAACCACTTTTCTATTACAATAATTAATATATTTCATAAATCCAGTACTTAATTCACATTAATTTCATGTAATTTGTAAAAATTAAAATAAAAATTTCTATAATTATTTTTAATAAATATTTATAAATACAAATATCAGTACTTTGGCTTCTATGAAAAAGTTTATTATTGAAATAAATAAAAAAAAAAAAATTATATTACTAGAATGAAATCTTTAATAAAACTTTAAAATCCTTTCATGTCTAATTTTATATCAATCATCATTTTATAAAAGGAAATTTTCTCTATTAAATTCTTAATATTTTTAACTGTTATACATATATTTTACCTTCATATATCATCTCCAAAGATTATTCTTTCCAGAATTCATTCTTGTGAAATTATATGAATTCTTAGATATAACTTTAAAACCCTGCATATCTTATTTTATACCAATCATAATTTTCTATAAGAAAATTTTCTCTATTAAATTTTAATGTTTTTAACTGTTATACACATATTTTACCTTCATAAAATATCTTCAAAGATTATTCTTTCCAGAAGGCATTCTTGTGAAAAAATATATGAATTCTTAGATATAACTTTAAAAACTTGCATATCTCATTTTATACAAATCATCATTTTTCTACAAGAAAATTTTCTTTATTCTTAAATTCATAAAATTAAAAACTTATTAAATTCTTATAATTAAATTCTTGAAAAACTTATTTATTAAATTCTTAAGTTCTTAAATTAAAAATTATTCTTAAATTCTTAATGTTTATAACTGTTATACACAAATTTTACCTTCATATACCATTTCCAAAGATTATTCTTTCTAGAAGGCCTTCCTTTTGAAATCTGAAGGGAAAATGCTGCTGTAAAGACACGTGTGAAAGTAGGTCACTAAACTATAACTGACAAATAGTTTCTGAAAAATCTATCAATGGAGGTGATAATCGATGTTTAATGTTTGAAGCAGCCTTAATGCGCTACGAAGTTGTGTAATTCAATGTCTTCAAAATATCGATTTATTTCCCTCTATTTCCTCATATAAGAACTTTTTCGCTCCTTGTATGGTTTTTATTCAATATATAACAATATAAATATGGCTCATTGTAGGTGAAAGTTTTAAACTTTAGTAAATATTTCTATAATATTTTTATTTTTAATTATAGTATTGAAAGAGACAATGATTATAAGGTATCTTATGTTAACATAGTACGAAAGGCATTAGTTTGGTTTTATCTTAAATGCTTTTTTTTAATAAATTCAATTTGAGAGAATCGATATCAAGCTCAGTTGTGATTCAGTTGATTTATTTCATAATTTCCACAAAATATTAAGCAAATTTTGTTTAATAATAAAGTTTATAGGTTTATTTTAACCTAACTTTTATAAAAATTCTTTGATTTTAAAAGGTTAATAATTAACCAAATTTGTATTTTGCATGGATAAAAGAGGGACGCTTATACCTTAGATCTCAGTAATTTAAACGTATTTATATTTAAAACGGTCGCCATTATGATTTGTCAAAGAATGTCATAAGATAAAAAAAATTTATCAGAAAATTTGAAATATATTTTGGTTGTATAAGATACAACAACAATGCCAAAACTGAGGGAAACACTCAATCCTATGCAGTTCGTCGATGGCAAAACATATTTCTAAAGTGCACATCAATATCACTTTTAGAGGATATTTTTAGAATAAGACATGATCAGTAAAAAATTCTCCCTGTAATCAAGTTTAAAACTACAAAAAATAAACTTCAAAAACCTTAACTAAAACCTTAAATAAAATTCAATCATAAAAAAGATATTTGGAATCTAAAATCTGAATTTTGATATCCATTTTTCTGTTACGGCAATTAATATATATTTAATGAATACAGTACTTAAGTAAATTCACTTAAATTTTATCTTAAGTAAAATATGTTTTATTTAAGTTAAAAAATATGCTATTATTTTTTAAGTAGCCTAACGTTATATTAAGTTTCATTTATATGTGTATGTATATTATACTGAAAAAATTATATGAAATGATAATATTCATGAGTTCTAATTACAAGATGCATTTAATTTAAAAATTGCTTTGCTCTTGTTTTTAAGTTTATTGAAAATATACACGACATAGGATGACCAAGAAATATTATGCACTAAAATATGTAAAAAACGACTATGCAATTAAATATATAAAAAATAAGCTATATTTATAGAAATACAACTTTATTATTTTAAATGTAACCCCAAAAGTAAAATAACTCCGATGTGAGATCTTGTGTTGTGATTTCAATTTCCTGTCATGGTTTGTCAAACATCTGAAAAGTTATAAAATTGAAAAAAAAAAAAAAAAAAAAAACCGTGACAATTACTTCTCGAATTAAGTAACTATGATATTCGTTTACATTTCATACAAATTAATGTCTGAGAAACACAATATTGCACATAGTAGTACATGAAAAGATACAATAGAACTGAATGTGAAAAACTAAGAATTCCATGAAACAGCAAGTATGAAGAAGTCATCAATAAATGCCCATAAAACCAGTTATATTTGGATAATTTAATAACTTTTACAGCTGTATCGTAAGTTCGTAAATACATTTATTTTCGGTCTTATTTATTTTTTTTTTTTTTTGTTCTATAATTTAAATTAGTCTAGGATACCCTACATTATAACTACTTGTAAGTTTTTTTTATTATTATTATTACTTTCCAATGGCAATAAAAATGACACACTCTTACGAGATCAAAATAGTGTAAAAGACACACAAGAAAAAAGAAAGAAAGAAGAGAACAAAGTCAATATCTCATCAGCAAAGTTCTAGCACTTCAATATCTTTTCATCTTAGAGTTCCCATACAAGACCGAGGCATCCTATATATGGTGCCTGTTCCCTGATATCGTCTTTCCCGCAGAGCGGGCAATTCTATATGACAAGTTACAAACCAAACCAACAAATAAGTTATAGATGAGCCACACAAATTGAAAAATTTTAAAACAATTAACTAAATATAAAATATTCAGGTCAAATAAACCTTAAATATTATTTTATAAGAAAATACTGAAATATATAGAAATAAGTAACTTTCTCTTTAATGTTAAATTAAGTATAGGAAAAATTCTTATGCAATTGAAGCTACTTCAAAAGAATAATCAAACTATGGTTTTTATAACTAAAAAAGTAATAATTCATCTATTTATTTTTTATTATCTTATTTATTGTTATTTCTATCACCCATTAAAAAATAAGTTTAAGAAAATACCTACAATGACAATTTACTTTAAACACCAAACTACATTAAATTTCGCGTTCATTGAAAGCACCCGTCCGAAAAAAACGTTTCAGGAATAAAAAGGAACTCTTTTGTAACATGGAAGCTTTGATTCAGTATATAATGCCTTCAAAATCTTTTATGCTGGTTGTGTTGCAGTTCCTATTCTCCGAGGCACATTTAACCAATTCTCCAGAGTGCCATTTTCCACATCCAGTTATTGCTATCTTTCGAGTTGTTCAATAGAATTGTTGCAGGATCTTAACTGAAAGGAAGCATTTAAACTTCAGGCGGAAAGTACAATTTGAATGATGCACACTCTAAAACTAAACATGAACGATCGAGTCATTTTGTTTTTGAGAGGTAAAGCGGTTCACATTACTCTTCCTCCTTAATATGATGCTTTATTCAAAATTGGTTAAATATTTCTCAACAATTCGTTAAAAACATTATTTTTATGAAAAAGCGTTTATCAAATTGTTAGTACTCTTCGTTTAAAACTTTTATTTGCAATTTATTTATCATTTTAATAATTATCATAGATTAAATATGCAGAGTTTTAATATTTTGTAGCATACCCTTTTAGCTTCATGCCTGCATTAATTATTTGGGTTAGGTTAAATTTTAGTAGTGATATTTCCTATTCATTCGATTGCATACTTCTGTAAGATTGTTTACAGAGAATGATTTGTTTTGAATGATGCACACTCTAAAGCTAAACATGAACGATCGAGTCATTTTGTTTTTCAGAGGTAAAGTGGTTCACATTACTGAACATATTTATACAAACATTTTTCTTATGAAAAAAGGTTTATCATATTGTAAGTATTCTTCGTTTAAAACTTTTATTTGAATTTTATTTATTCATTTTAATAATTATTATAGGTGAAAATTAGCAGAGTTTTAATATTTTTAACATATCCCTTTAACTTTATGCCTGTATTAATTGTTAGAGCTAGGATAAATTCTAGTCTGGGACATTCTGCTGCATTCACACGATTCTATGCATCTATAAGATCGTTTTCAATGAATTTTCGACTGCTTAGAAACGAATATCTTTCAATATGACACCGCGAACCGTGATGTATTTTAAACAGAGTAACGTGTAGCAGTCGTTATGGAATTTAACCTGTATCTTCACCATCTTCAGATACTGACTCGTCAATTCATAAAACCGATAGTTGTGGATCAATATTCGCTCTGTATATTTAAAAACTAATATCTATCAATGATAGCATATCGAACCATGATGCATTTTTAAATAGAGTGAAGTTCAACAGTCGTAGTAGAATTGGACCTGTATCTTCATCATCTTCAGATACTTTCACGCCAATTCATAAAAGCGTTACTTGTTCATCAATATTCACTATGAATGATTAGAAACGAATATCTAGCAATCGATCACCTCGAACCATGATGTCGTATTTTTAAACAGGGTAGCGTTTAACAGTCGTTGTAGAGTTTTTTGACCTGTATCTTCATCATCTTCTGATACTCACTCGTCAATTCATAAAAGCGTTTACATGTGGATCAATATTCGTTCTGAATGATTAGAAACGAATATCTACCAATCTATCACCTCGAACCATAATGTCGTATTTTTAAACAGGGTAACGTTTAACAGTCGTTGTAGAGTTTGACCTGTATCTTCGTCATCTTCACATACTCACTCGTCAATTCATAAAATCTTTACATGTGGATCAATATCCTTTCTGAATAATTAGAAACAAATATCGATTAATGATGGCACCTCGAACCATAATGCAATTTTTAAACAGAGAGACGTTTAACAGTTTTATAGAATTGGACCTGCATCTTCATCATCTTCCGATACTCACTCGCCAATTCATAAAAGCGTTACTTGTGGATTAATATTCGCTCTGAATAATTAGAAACGAATATTTATCAATTATGGCACCTCGAACCATGATGTTGTATTTTCAAACAGATTGACGTTTAACAGTTGTAGAATTTGACCTGTATCTTCGTCATCTTCACATATTCACTCGTCCATTCATAAAATCTTTACATGTGGATCAATATCCTTTCTGAATAATTAGAAACAAATATCGATTAATGATGGCACCTCGAACCATAATGCAATTTTTAAACAGAGAGACGTTTAACAGTTTTATAGAATTGGACCTGCATCTTCATCATCTTCCGATACTCACTCGCCAATTCATAAAAGCGTTACTTGTGGATTAATATTCGCTCTGAATAATTAGAAACGAATATTTATCAATTATGGCACCTCGAATCATGATGTTGTATTTTCAAACAGATTGACGTTTAACAGTTGTAGAATTTGACCTGTATCTTCATCATCTTCAGATACTTACTCGTCAATTCATAAAAGCGATACTTGGGGATCAATACTATTCTATACCATTAATTTTCTGTCTAGACATCATTGCAATCTTGACGTCGATGGTTTATTTTTGATGATGTCGTTATTTTTGATTAATAAAAGATAATGAATAGGGGAAAACTAATTCTGATATATAGTTCCTTAACTACAATCGCCAAATGTTTTTACAGGAATTCAAACAGAATAGAATACTTCTATTGTAAATAAACATTTGTGATAATATTATCCATTCGCATTTTTCATGTTTATTGAATTGTTAAATGTTGCACCAATAAAATAAATTTCAATACAAATAAAAGTTTGTTTATTTTTTTTATCCCAAATATAAGAATCAAATGTATGAACTATTTTAGAAAGAAAAAATATTTGCTTTTATAAATATTCTTAAGTAATAAATGAAAAAAATTGGTAATTTTTTTAAAAGTTTAAAATTCTGAAAGTTAGTTTGTTTAATGTGACATAAGAAAACTTTATTTGTTACATTTATAAATAATTTCAATCATTATTATTATAAATTACTTTATTACATAAAGTTTTTACCAAATTATAAGAAAGGAAAGGAAATTAAAGTGTATTATTGCTATAAGTGATAACATTAAATTTAGTTAATTAAGTTTTAACTATATATGGTAAAAATTAAGCAGAAATCCAATATGAAGTAACTCTTTTAAAGGAAGCAATAAGATTACGTTTTTTATTATAAATGATGTGTAAAAGAAAATATTGTACTTCATATTTGTTTACTTGGAAAAAATTGTTATATTGATATTCATTTGTTTTAAAACTGCTGCTAAGTTCTAAAACAATTAACTAATTAATTTATGAAATTTTTTATGTGATTATAATTAAAAAACAATTTAATTAACATTTTTCTAAGATTAAGAAATTTTTAAAAGAAAAACCAGTATTTAATTTTTTTTTAAACAGGTGTATTGCATATTTAATAGGAATCTTAAAATAATTTTTATGTTCATATTTTTTTTTTAAAAGCAGCTTCCTCCTATTTCTAAAATAATTATCCTCAGCATTATTTAAATATTTGTTTGCATTAAAAAACCTAATTATAATTATAAAAGTTACTTTTTATTAATGGTAATTCTCGTAATTTTTATTCATATACTAAATTAAAAATATTCTAATATAATAAATAATAATTCTATAATTAAAAATAGTTCTTAAAATCCATATTTAAATGCTTTAAATTTTACTCTAAATAAAAAAAAAATATTTTATCATATTCATTATACTTATTTTATTCATTTATTTATTTTAATTTTGTATATGAATCCCAAATTTGTTTGTACGTCAATTATTAAATAAAAATATTTTATTTATAATAAAATCAGTCGCTTTTACGAATATTTTAATACTGATTAGCGCAAAATCTATCATTTCTTTAGCTAATCTTATTTCAGTGTTTTATTTTTATTGATTTCTTTTACCATTTTCTTGAGAAAGTCCCATCTCATTCTACTTACAAAAGGAAATAGTTTTCTCTCTTTCTGGGCACGTATTTCTTTTCTGCTGCTTTCTCAATGCCACCTTAGTAACTGACTAACCAAGATTCATTACAAGTTAATGACATTTTTTATGCTGAGCATTGGATTGCTTCTCAGTTAACTACGCTAAATGCCAGGAAATTGTATAGTATTTTTTCTCCTCCTTTACAACATTCTCATTCTAAACAAAAACGTTCATTAAAACCTAATTAATTCAACTTTCTCAAATGAATAGCTACTGTATAAACAACTCGGATAAACAAAGTAGTAAACGAGAATTTTTTTTGTGTGTGTGTGTTTAATTATTCAACGACTTAAATATTTTTTTCTTACATAAAAATAATTTTTCAAAGACAGATTTCAGTATTTAATATTAAAAAAAAATTACTATACTATATAATAAATTTATTTAATTTAACTGTTTATAAAATTTCAATGAAATTTTGCTTAAATAATAATGGGACTTTTTAATTAATAAACCGCTTTATTAAATTTTATAAACTATTTAATAGCATATATGAAGAACAAATGATAAAAGTATCTTTAAAATCCTTTACATTCTATTACAGTGCTATTTATCGTTATTTTTCACCTTAAAACAACATGAAATGTACAGAAATGAAAATGTCTATCGAAAACAATATGCAAAATTATTAATATCTTCCTAATTTCTGAACAATTTTTCAGTTACTTTAAAAATGTATTTTTTAATTGTAATTTGAAAGTGCTAAGTAAATTGAAATTTGTAGTGTATACTTCTCTAACTTGTTGGAGGTGAAACGACTCCGTCTATACTAGACCTAAAACGGCTTCAAGACGAGGGCCATTTTCTATGTCATGGGAATACTATAAATTTTATATACAAGCATTATTTATATACACAAAACTCTATTTAGATTTAAATGAAAATTAAAGTTATAAATTAGATACACAATTGCAGTTTATTCCAAGGTTGGAGATAATCTGTTCGATCTTCTCGAGTTTATTACGAATCTAAAACACTTGGTCTGCGGCTGACTATCACAGGGCATGATGCACGAAACCACAAGGTAACCACGTAACCCCTTTGTAAACAGGCGGAAACTCCGCCTTGTTCAATCACTTCAAAGAAATAGACAACACTTCTTGTCGACTCGTCGCCTAACTCCTTATTTTCTTTTCCAAAAACATCTCTTTAAGAAAATTCGTCAAAAGGAAGGGGGATCATCAATCATGATGAAACAAGTCATGGTGTTGTTCACATTCAATCTGTAATTATTTCACATTCATCACTAATTTCATGAGGTCACATTATCCATAACACTGATTATCAGATTTGAGTGACAGATTGTTCTCGTTAGTGCGAAACACTAATTGCATGCAATATAAATATCTACAACACTGCTTATCTGCAGTCAAATTTGAGTGATAGATTGTGGTTATGTACTTGTTAAAGAATATACATTCCTCTCTCATGGGAACGAAATACTACAACTCTTCTCGTGGGCAAAATGCTACAGAGAATTTGTGCCCGATTCATGTAATGATGTGTGCTGTAATACATTAAAATGCAAATATGATTTATAATATCATTTCGTGCTAGCAATCTGACTGAATGGACGTTTTCTCGGTTTCATTCCGTAGGATAAATAAATGAGGCTCAGTAAATCTTTAAATTCTTATTAAAGGCATTATTTTGATCTACATATACAACTTTGTCATCCATCATCCGTTATACATCTTTGTCCATCATATGATGGTTCTTTTATTCTAATTGCATGTCAATTTTTTAATTCAGAAATGCAGTAAAAGATAAAGCTATAATCTGTTATGTTAACTATTTTATTGCAATTTTAAAAATATTCAACTAAATAACAAGTTGTATACTTCTTAATTTTCTGAATAATCATTTATTTTACTTACTAAACAATCATTTTATTAAATCTGCAATAAATAAAACTATACATCAGCAGCAATTAAAAAAAATTCACTAATATTTAAGTATTTATATTTTCTTTATTTTAGATGTAAATAACAAAATGACTATACTTAAAAATTAAATAGCAGTTAATTTTAATTTCTAACACATACTTTAATATTTCAAATCACAAAATCAGTTATTGTTTGTATATAATTATTTATAAATCGACAATTTCCTATTTCTTATGCAAGTATCTTTATATGACAAACGCAAATCTTTCCGGTTTATGATTACAAAGTATATGGATACGTTTTCATTCCTGTTCAATAGATGGCACCACGAGCAATAGACTTATGCGTAACGGAAACAAAGATTAAAAGTTTTAATAAATTTTACATTTATGATTTAAATAATTATTACTTCAGTTACTGTCCACTTAAAAATTTTTTTTATTCATATGTAAAGAATAAATCAATTATGTTAATTTTTTTTATTATTTAATTATTTATTATTTTTTTTTACTTTAGAAACTGTAGGACTTATCGTTGAGTAGAATGTTATAATTCCTTATCAATTAATTATTCGAACATAATTGATATTTATGTTTTAAATTTCAATTTTTTTTATGTTAGTTATTTAGTTGCGTTTTCTGATAGATATAAGAATCTGATCTGATTTAAAAAAACGCTCATGAAAAACCTATCTAAAAGCTAGGTGAAGCCACAGTTATTATTTTGTAATTACATAAAACAATATCGTACAAAAAAAACGAGAAGTTGAAGCGGTCTATTTTAAATAAAGGATGAAAAAGTATTTTTTGTTTAAATTGGATTGCATTACTTGCATTTATTTTAAATTATAAAGAAAAAACTGTTTCCAAATTCATTCAATTTCCAATGAAAGATCATTTCGTTATAATAATGATATATATATATATATATATATTTTTTTTTTTACATTGAAAATGTACAATTTGACTAATAAGAGATATTAAAAACTTTTGTTGCAACAGTATCCAATTAATGAGGCTTCCTTGGTAATTAGAAATGCTTTGCAGGAAAAAAAAAATCAAAATTTGTCTTACTGAAATAATAATGCTTTGGGTAGAAAAATTATTTTTGTACCATAACTTTTCTTTATTCCAATTCTTCTTTAGTGATTTAAATTTTTATATATACTGATAAGCATGATGATTTGTTTCAAACATTTTCAGAATCATGTTTTATACTGTTTTTTAAGCAATTTTGACATTTTTTTTTTATCCAGTATTATTATTATTATTATTTTTTTTTTACTTCCATGATTACTTTTTGGTTTTTTTTTATGGCCATTAAATATGATATCTAATTTCTTTTAATATTTTCTAAATATATTAAATTACTAATATGATATTACGTGATTGATATAATAAGTACTAATATGATAAGTACTATTATAATATGACAAGTACTAATGATATGATAAATGCTAATATGATACTGCATGATAATTATTAGATTGGAAGAAGTGAAAGATTTAGATACTTCTGTGTGCTATTTGATATTTGCTCTTGGAAATAAGGATTCAATTGTGAATTTGAAAGAGTGTGGTGCAGTCTGATATCAACATTCAAATTATTAGTGGAATATATCAACATTCAAAGGTGGAATGCATCAACATTCGAACTAATCGGTGGAATATATCAACATTCGAACTATTTGGCGAAATGTGTCAACATTCGAAGTTAAATATGCAACATTCATACTATTTGGTGGAATCAACACTCGAAAGTAATATAACATTTGAAGGCAGATGCACAACATTCAAAGGTGGAATGCATCCACATTCGACCTACTTGGTGGAATGTGTCAACACTCGAAGGTGAACTGTATCAATTTTGAAGGTGAAATTTATCACCATTCATATTATTTGGAGGAATGTATCAACAATCAAAGACAGATGTACATTCGAAGGTTGAATGTATCAACATTTGAAGGTAGATGTACAACAATTGATGATTGAATGTATTAGCTTTCGAAGGTGGATTTATGGACATTCGAATGTAGATGTACAACATTCGATGGTTGAATGTATCAACACTCGAAGATGGGTGTATGAGTATATCAACATTCCAACTACTTCAGATTTTCACAAAAATTCTAAACAGTTCCCCTGAAAATTCCTCAATAAAGATTATACCATCTTCTAATTAACAAAGCATTATAGGTCAGATAATTACTGAAAATGAGGTCATCTATATACAAAAAAAAAAAAAACATTAAAAAGCATAAAATAACTAATATGTATTTTTTCCTCATGCGACTAAATCACTGTTCCCCTGAAACATCAATTCAGGGTTTCTATTCATCTTCGGTCTTTTCCGAGTGATGTATCTGCAGTTCATTTCCTTTCAAAGGTATCTCGAGAGAGGGGGAATTCGAGATGAAGATAAAATCAAGAGAGGAAGAAAAGGTGGCTATCTCTTCTTCGAAATGTCATCGGTTTTCATCATTGTGACATAGACAGGTGGTTCCTGCTCAGCACGGTAGAGACTGTTGACGAAATATAGAAATTTTTTTTTTCTTTTTTCTCTCTTCCTCTCTGATAGAGATCGGAATTCTCGCTGTCATTTCCAAAAAATGTGGATGCATTCATTCATTCGATTCTGTCAACTTTGAGGGAGGTTGAAAAAGGGGGAGATCGATACTGTGGTACAAAAATAGAATTAATTCATATAGGTTGCTTTTAATATTAATTCATATAGGTTAATGTTAATTCATATAGGTTAATGTTAATTCATATAGGTTAATATTAATTCAAATAGATTATTATTAATTATTATAGGTTAATATTAATTCGTACTGGTTAATATTAATTCAAATAGATTATTATTAATTCATGTAGGTTGATTAATTCATGTAGGTTATTATTAATTCATATAGGTTAATATTAATTCAAATAGATTATTATTAATTAATATAGGTTATTATTAATTCATGTAGGTTGATTAATTCATGTAGGTTGATTAATTCATGTAGGTTATTTTTAATTCATATAGGTTAAAAATTAATTCAAATAGATTATTATTAATTAATATAGGTTAATATTAATTCAAATAGGTTATTATTAATTCATGTAGGTTGATTAATTCATGTAGATTATTATTAATTCATATAGGTTAATATTAATTCAAATAGATTATTATTAATTAATATAGGTTATTATTAATTCATGTAGGTTGATTAATTCATGTAGGTTATTTTTAATTCATATAGGTTAAAAATTAATTCAAATAGATTATTATTAATTAATATAGGTTAATATTAATTCAAATAGGTTATTATTAATTCATGTAGGTTGATTAATTCATGTAGGTTATTATTAATTCATATAGGTTAATATTAATTCAAATAGATTATTATTAATTAATATAGGTTATTATTAATTCATGTAGGTTGATTAATTCATGTAGGTTATTTTTAATTCATATAGGTTAAAAATTAATTCAAATAGATTATTATTAATTAATATAGGTTAATATTAATTCAAATAGGTTATTATTAATTCATGTAGGTTGATTAATTCATGTAGGTTATTATTAATTCATATACGTTAATATTATTTCATGTAGGTTATTATTCTTTCATATAGTTTGCTTTTAATATTAAGACAATTGTAATTTTAACCAAAAAGCAAGACACTGAGCATTGATCAAGATTAAATAATATCGATATTGTAGTGAATTGGGATATTTCATTTAAATAAAACTATCATTTAATGAGTAAATTTAAAATTTATGTTTTACTGATATATAACATTCCTTCATATTAATGATTTCAATTAAGTTGACATCCAATTTATCATCGTCTAATGTAGTAAAATTTAAAAGAAAAATGTTTTTAAAAATGCAATAAGTTTGGTTATTTTCTTAGTTATTAATTTTATAAAATTTATTTTTCCTTATATTTTTTCTTGAACTTTTTTATATAATTATTTAATGATTGTGGTTGTCTAAACCATCATCATAATTGAATTACTTTACGAGTACTTCTTTTAATTATATGACTTTTAATTTTTTTTTTATGGGGAGGAGGGGAATTAGTTGAATTTGAATTAGTTCTATTAATATTCTTAAAGAATTTCTTGCTCAATTTTTACCGTATTTTAGATCCCTTTTACAATTTCTTCTTTGTTTTGAAATATGTATAGATATATATGTATATATATATATATATATCCTGCAGCTTTTTTTATCAAAGAGATATTTTTATTTTACCATACATATAATTTAATTTAATATTAATATTTGTGATTATAATGTTTGTTTTAAATATATATAATGATTAAATACATATGTAAATACATTACCACATTGTTCTATAGATATCGTTTTTGTCTTTTTATTTACGACACTTTATTATTGATATCAATATTTTTAATAATTCTTAATATATATTGAAATATTTTTGTAATCTTTTAAAAAGTTCTAATGCCTTCATTATTGCACATATTTTGAATTTTCTTTACTATTTATTTAAACTATCTATTTTTCATTCAAATTTATGTTGGATATTTTTTACGAATGCGAATTCAATAGTCAAATGCAAAAAATGCAAATTGACTTTTTAATCAACATACTTTTTAATGTCTTTTTTAACACCGAGAACCTCGTGTTCCATACATTATTTTGAGTGCAATTATTTGCAATTATTTTTTTTTTTTTTTTTTAAATTAATCATTGTATTTCACTTCATTTCATTTCAAAATGTTCAAGTAAGGAAGTTTGTAATTCTTTATTTAATGTATGTAGAAATTGAGTTGCTTTCTTTGTTACCGTAAATTATTGCTGATCAAAACTGTGAAATAACATAGTTCCAGTAAACCTAGCACAATATGGCATTGCTCATAAGAGATGAGACGGAAAAAAAAAAGAAACGGAAATTGCTAAAAGTTTCCTTAATATCAAGAAAATTGTAAAAAGGGCATTTTTTTTTGATAACGGTTTTCGCATTTGTTTCTACAAGCATAAATTTGTAGAAGCAAATTTATTACTCAGTGTGTTTCAATGGTAGGCAGTATGTATTGATTAATAATTATGATTATTAAAGATGTATTTAAATTCGACATCTAATTTTAAATATAAATCAAGCAAATAAACATTTTCAAGGTTTTTATTTTGTCTGAAATAAAGAATATACGAATTTGGATATTTTATTTCTCAGGAATATAATGAATTATAATTTAATTTAGAAAAAAAAAAGGAAAAATTAATACTAATTCTTTAGTATTACGGACATTTAACATATTTCTCATATTTTAGAAAACATAAATTGCTTTTCAACTTGTTTTATTAAATTTCATTTCATAAAAAAATAATGTTTCGCTCATAATTAATTATTCACTGTGAAATAACTATGCTATTGTTAAAAATAATTATTCACTGTTATGTAGCAGCAATACATAACACTGAATAATTATTTTCGTAGATATCTTATAAAAATTAATATCTCTTCTTTTGGCTTTCTAGATTTGTGTAAAGTCCCTTAAAATCCAATTTTTTCTTTTTTTATATTTTTGTATACGTCAGCATCAACACCATCTTCTTAAATCCAAATATAGATCCGTTTACGAAATATATCTCAGTGGATTGCAAGTATAACTCCTTCCGCGAATTCCCTCAAATGTAAAAATACATATATATTCATTCATTCAAATCCGAGGGCTCAACATTTTTTTTTGCATTTGATTTCCAGTATTTTACATGGGAACGAAACTTTATCCAGAAATGTTTAAAATTTATACAAAGTTTAGGATTTTATTTCGGCTTTCATTGTATTTTGTTGCTTCAAAAACTATTCTTTTGGCAACAGTACTTCGAAAATTATGTGACAGCATCTTTTGTCCTAAAAAAAAAAAAAAAAAAAAAAAAATATGAAACTTTATCAAATCCTTTTTTTTTAACTCTACAATTGAGAAAAGAAGTATGGAATTAAGGTTGTTGAGAATTTAAAGAATGATGACTTTGAATTTGACTTTTGAAATATGATCCGAAAATTAAAGGGTTCAACTATCCATGTAAACATGTATAAAATAAAAATATAATAAACATGCAGTTTAAATTGCGTTTGAAATAAATTTTAGTTAACAGTGCTGCAAGTCAGTTAACGTTGCAGAAATTTATAAAGGTTTTTTTGTTTTTGTTTTGGGTAATGTTGGAATTTAATGCACAACCAAAATTTATCTCTCAATTTACAACTATTCTGTATGATATACTAGATTACTGTAGTTATTATTCATTAATATAAAAGCGATAGTCGATTTTAGTTAAAATTTCTTATATTTCTTTATGTGTGTGTGCATAATCCTCAGTGTTCTGCCTTCCGGGACAGACAACGCATGAGTAATCTATTCATGGGAAAGAAGGCAAATTCTGTTGTGATGATGCACCACATAGATAAGATCTGACTTGGCTCCGTGACGCTTAAGGAGAGAATACTTTTCGGAATACTTCTTGGAATACTTTTCGGGGAAACTAACCCCCACTTACATATTGTATGGGAGAAAACCCTAAAAACTGCCAACAGGAAGTCCGACTACAGTTGCACAATGCTTAACATCATAAACGCTTTGAGTCTTGCAGTTTTTGAAACATTGTCTACAACAAAACCACGAGGAGATGGACATCAGCCCTAATGCTCACTAGTGACGCATGTTGTTACCGAGCCACGATTCGGGCTATATTTTTTATTCTTTTTCAAAGTGAAGGATATAATATTAGAATGAAAAATGAAATAAAAATTGATTTTAAGAATTTTCAAAAGTAATGTATTAAAGGTGTTTTCAAAAGCTACTCTATTTGAATCCATGAATGAAATTTACGACTTCTCTAACTATTTTATCAGAGGAGTATATTTTGTAGCATACAATGGGCGAACTTCCGTTGCCTTGCAAATAGCATGTTTATCGCGTAGCAGGCAGACAAATTTTGTTTTTCGTCACTAAATTGCGTTACGGAATTTTGTACTAAATTAAATTTGAATTCTTCCACCTCAAATGAGTTTGTCATAAGTTATAAACATTATAAATTTATTGCTTGAGTGATGACATGTTTATTGATAATGTGCCTTGCAAAATAAATTAGAGTAATAAGAGAACATACGAAAAATTCAAACATTCCTTCTGCTATATCCATAATTTTAAATATAATATACTTTTCTTGAACAGTTTGAATAACAGTTAATAATAATGACCAATTTCTTCATACATTTATTTATTTTGTACAAAACTTCATAAAATGGGATTATCAAAATTTAAACTAATTTGATAGTTTGATAGTAATAAAATTTTGAAAACGTATTTAAGAAAATTTTGGAGATGTATTTTAACATTCATAAAACAGCTCGACTCTTGGCTCAGTGGTAATGTGTGTCATTCGTGAGTATTAGGACTGAGGTCCAATCCGTTGGTGTAGACACTGTTTCAAAACGAGGAGCCTCTGATGGCGTTTGTGATGCTTCGTTAGTCAGATTACCTGGAGGAAGTTTTCTGGGTTTTCTCTCATACAATATTCAAATGCGGGGTAGTTTTCCCTTAGAGTCATCCCGAAATGCACTTCCCTGCTTCTTCAGCCTAGTTAGACTTCTACCGAAGGGTGTTCCATCACAGTAGAAGCTGCCCCCTTTCCCACTATCCATGAGTAGACTACTCCTGGATACTAGACTGGAGTGTCCGTCCCGTGCTGTCGGGTCCCGTGCTGTCGGGTCCCGTGCTGTCGGACACTGACATTAGTCACAACAACAGCAACTTTATAAAACATAATTATTCAAATGTAAGCTGTTAATACAACCTTTAAGCTTGTATATATAGTTCAAAGATTTGAAATAATCAGAATACTTTTTGATACATATTCTTTTATAAATGTAATTATGGTATTTATTCAGCAAATTTTAAAATTAGACAGTAAAGATTCTTTAATATATTTAACGCCGCAACTTTGTCCCGTATTCAGGCCTCTGTAACACTCTATTATGATAATTTAATTCAAGTAAATTTAAGTTATTTTAATAATAAAATGTATGGCCCTGACTCCACGCTGTCTTATAATCCACTAAATTCGTCGATTACATTATTATGAATAGTTCCGTTTTAATAGTTATACATTTGTGTCTAATTTTAACTTTTGTGTTTAATTTGTTCTTTAATTCTGATGTCTTTTGAAGATTGAAAGTCAGTATGGATTATGCATCAGAAAGCCCATAGTTTCTGATATATGAGTCCAACCTTTAAGTGTCGTGTTACAGGAGGTTTATAACAATCTATTCAGATGACTTTCGGCCGGTTTATATTCTCTCCCACAATCGGCGTCAAGTTTATTTATTTTTCAAAACTGTTATTATAATCTACACTACCAGTAGGATTCAAATATTTATCCTTTAGAACGTGATGATGAGTATCCAATTAAATTTGAGAAAGAAATAATTAAATATGGGAAAGAAATAATTAAATATGAGAAAGAAATAATTAAATATGAGAAAGAAATAATTAAATATGAGAAAGAAATAATTAAATATGAGAAAGAAATAATTAAATATGAGAATCCATTTAAATATGAGAATTAGTAGAGTATCCAATTAAAATAATTTTATGTACTTATGAATAAATTTATTTGCCAGACTCGTGGCTCAGTGGCAACGCGCACCGCCGATGAGCATTAAGGAGGAGGTTCAATCCGTTGGCGTCTTTGTTGTAGACACTGTTTCAAAAAACGATGAGACTCGATGGCGTTTATGATGTTCAGCATCTTGCCTCATTAGCTGGACCTGGTGCGAGTTTTCCGGGTTTTCTCACATGGACTACTCAAATGCAGGGTTGTTCCTCTTAAAAGACCTCCCGGTAGACACTGCCCTCCTTCTTCAGCCTCACGGAGCCTAGTCAGACTTTTACCTAAGGGTGCTCCTCGTAACAGAAGCTGCCCCTTCTTTTCCCTCCTTCCATGAGAGCACACGGTTTCTTCGACTTGGTGTAAAAGTTGCTGTCTACCAAGTGGGATAAAAAAAATGCATTTATGTTCACAATAAAACTAAAAAACAAATATAGAAAAGAATCATGATAGATTTAGATTTGAATATAAATTTACAATAAAAAATTTCAGATATATCTGTATTATAGTAATGATTAGATATTTCAAATTCGAATGTTCTATCTCTCTTAAAATAAACAAATAATCACTATTTTTTTTAATTCGATGAATTAAGTTGTTCTTTAATTTTTTAAAAGTTACATTTTTAATATTCAAATTATGTTTTATTTCTTCAGGGAAAACGTATGAGGTTACTCAATGCCAAGAAGTGAGTAGATGGACTGAAGAAGTTCTAGTCTCATAATCATGGATACGGTAAGTGCATAGACGAGTTAATAATGTTTTTAAATAATTAAACATTGCTTACACAATTAACATTAATAAATTTAAATTTAAATGTTTTAATGTAATATAAAACATTTACAGAAACTCATGTCATGCCAATTTATAGCCGTTCTCTTTAAAATATACAGAAACAATTAATACAGAAAATTCCATGAAAACGTATGAATATGAAAATAAATAAAGTCATCAGTTTAAAAGAAATTCATAAGTGTCTTGAATATGTAAAATGGATTTTTTTATATAAGGAAAATAAAGTTAAACTATATATAATTGTAAAATATATATATATAAATATTTTTTTTTTATTTTTATTTTTTTTTGTAAGAGGATATGCGCTTTAGCAAAGTGGTTTCTGGTCAAAGTAGTTTTTTGCTTGTCGGGTTTTCTCACATATTAAAAAAAAAAAGTTCATTACCATTAGAAACTAGAGGCAAGAATTCTTATTTCTCTTACGGATGTAGTGTAGCTGATCACCTGGGACGCATCCAGAATAACGCTCTATATTTGCAATATCAACAATAAATCACTTCAGATCATAAGTTCAGCATTAAAATTTATAATAATAGCAAATGCATAAATTATAATTTCATAACTTTAACTTAAGTAGTAACCTGACGTAGACATTACAGAAGGAGCGTATATCTCTGTAAGGTATAAATGGAAAAAATATTATCTGTTATTGGATATATATTTTTTCTTATCATCTCCATTCGATTTATTTAAAATTATGCAAAGTGATTATAACAATTATATTATTCTATATTTTCAATTTTTATATGATTTTTATCTAAACGTGTTCTTACTGGTCGTAATAATAAATGCTTTATGCTTAAATGTGCTTCAAAAATATATAAAAAAAAATTTTGCAGAAAATATTACGTATTTGGTGGCGCCATCTATGAACGAGTCTTGCAAGTTAAAAAACATATTCTTTCACAAGGGTCTTATTATTCCGTCACTCTTAATTTCTGGGATTAAAATTTATTACAGCTTTATAATAAAATAAAAATCTTTATTTCATATGACAATTGTAGAAAAAAAAAACATTTTCTACATTTATTTTAAATCCAAATTTTAGAAAACTTTAAAGCACAAATATTAATGCACTGAAAGTAATGTGCAAGAGAGAAAGTAACTATAATTCGTTGCAATTGAATTCTTCTTAAGAATGAAATCTTAAGTATTTATTTTTATATAATTTTCACTAAAATACTCAACATAAAACTTTAAATAATAATAATTATATCAAATTATTTGAAGTTTGAGTTGTAAAAATGGAAAAAAAAAGTTTAATTTTTAAACAAAGAATGTTTAATTTTAAAATGAAACGTGAGGAAAATTATTTATTGAATTCAAAATTTATCTAAATAATAATAGGATAAATTTTATTACAGTTATATTTTTAACATTCAATATTTTTTTAATAAACTGAAAGTTTATATTATCATTTAATGAATTAAATAAGTTTAAGTTTTATTTTCTAGATGGCGCCTTAAACTTAAATTCAATATTAAGGTTATCAAGTAAAATTCCAATCAGAAATTCATTTGACATCAAAAAATGTATACGATAAAATATTTAAATAATTAATTATCGTATCGTAAATAAAAATGCCTAAAAATGTTTTTTTTTTAATGTGAAATTTAATTTATTTTTTACAATAAAAAAATTATGTATCACTTAAAATAGAATTACACAGAATATATTTTTTTAAAATTATTAGTTAAAATAATTAAATGTAAATATAAAAATTATTTAAAATTTAAGTTTTTTTGGAAATACTTAAAATTTAAATAATTATAAATACGAATGCTTATAATTATTTTTTTATGAAATGTATAATTTATTCAATAATAATTTCATATTATTAAGTGCAATAATTTTTCATTTAATAATATGAAGACAGAGTTCATTTCATAATATTGAAACAGAAATTACTCACTTTATTTTTATAAAAAATAAACATATATTCAAAAACCTATTAGATTCATGTAAATATAAATGTATTTTATTTAAAGATTTTTTTTTTTCAATTTGTACTTTCTTCTCGAAAAGGAGACTTATATCTTTAAAAAATTGCATTTATATTCTATTTTGAAAACCTGACAGACTGATTGATAAATAGTCTAAAAAATAATACTAATTTTGTAAAATCCATTTAAAAAAACGAATTAACTATATCATAATGTTAAAAAATTATACATAGATAAAAACTTTCTTGTGTGTTTGCCTAAAATATTTCTACACAACACAAAAAAAAATAATAATATAATACGTATGATAAAATATAATAATATAAATAATAAAAATACTTCCATACAACACAAATTAATTTATTGAATTTCAAAGAGTGATTTATATCTTTATTTCTTTTTTTAACTGTTAGTTGTTTATTTTTTTAAAAACTTAATTTTAAATTTAATAGTGTGGAAGAAAGCATCGTACAATAAATTTGAAGAATAGTTTGAACACCATTTAGAAATTCTAATTATTCTTAATTTTTAAACTATAAAAAGCAGTCAAATTTTCAAGGATATTCAAGAATTTTCAAGAATATTTGCAATGGTCTATTAATATATAACTATGAGAACTCAATTAAATAAAAGTTTTTTATCACTTATAAAATTGTTGTTTAAATTTTTTTTAAAGGAAAAACAATCGGCCTTTAAAATAAATCACCAAAATAGACCATATATATCGAGAGAGACCATATAGACCAATATTAGAAAATTATTACTTTATTTTGTACATTATTTTACAAATAAATGTATACCGTAGAGAAGTATTTTAGATCGTGTTTTAGACTTAAGTGTAAAACCTCGATTCTATTTTTTTATATTTAAATCCTCAAGAATATAATAATTATTGAATTATCAAACAATTATTTGTAATTATTTACTTATAAATTAATGTACAAAGTAATGTATTCATTAATATACAAATAAATGTATACCGTAGAGAGGCATGGAAGATTGCGTTTTATGCTTAAGTGTAAAACTTCAATTTAAAAGTGTCAAGCTAAAATACCACTGAGGATAAGTGGGAGATACGAAGATCAAAACCCAATCTCCTGTACATGTTCGTTCCCATTTGTGGTTACCACAAAGTTTGGTATATATTGCACTCTATTATCCAGATAATTCTGAATCTGCTGTAAATTCATTATTTCAGTAGCAAGGGACATTATATCAATTATACGTCGTAAAACCAGTTCAATGTATTTTTATTTGAAAATTATTTTAAAGTATTCAATTTTTTTTCAGTTTATCAAGAATTTTTTTTCAAATTTGCATGCAAGAAATTTGATTATGCCAACTCATTGTGATGAATTGATTCAGCTGAATTCATTGTAATTTCACAGTCTTCCTGAAGAGAAGATTTGCAGTATTAAGGAATATTCCATGACATTTCAAACTTTCACTCGACATCTGTAATTCTTAAACAGAAGCAAACTTAATTAATTAAGTTAATCTTCTCCAATTATGTTACTATTTATTTACAATGAATTTAAAACTAGCAATTCGAAATTCATAGCTGAAACTAATTTTCATTAAATATTTATTAATAATTTATTTCAGAGGTATATATCATAAATCATTTGAGAATTAGGTTTTTTTATTTTATTTTTTTTACAATTTGAATAATTTTGTACGTGATTTCTGGCTCAGTTAATTTGTTACCAATTTTATGTGAAAATTTTCAAGAATTTTTAAAGTTTTGCTTCTGTTTATGAACCAAATCCATTTGTATATATGTAAATTATTTATGACTTTAAATGTTATAAAAATCTATGTGTAATACTTTCAATAAAAAACATTGCTCGAAATTTTAATTGTGGTTATTTTTTGCATTACACACTTGTAGGTAAAATAACACGTCAACACATTATTTAAAAATTCTGACATTATTATAATTTATCTAATTTAAAATACACATTATCAAAAATCATCGTTTACAAATTATTGATGACGCTACATGTTATAAAAATTTATGTGTAATAATTTCAGCAAAAAACATTGCGTGGAGTTTAATTGTAATTATTTTTTGCATTACATACTTGTAGGTAAAATAATACGTCAGTACATTATTAAAAAATTCTCACATTATTAAAATTGATCTAATTTAAAATACACATTATCAAAAATCTCATCATTAACAAATTATTTGTGACTTTAAACGTTATAAAAATCTATGTGTAAATATCTCAATAATAAACGTTGATCGAAATTTTAATTGTGCTTATTTGCTATATTACACGTTTTGGGGTAAAATAATATATTATTCTGTAATAAATTGTATTTAACTTAAAGTAAAATTTTTACATTCTAATTTAATAATACAATTTCAATATTATAATTTATATAATTCGAAGTAGCACATTTTAAAAAATTTCAATGATTATAGAAATCAAATTAACAAAAATTTGTCAAGTTAAATCAAAGCAATCACAAAAAGCATTGATTTTTTATATTGATTATTATTTATGTAAATTTGGAAGTCCTTTTAGCTAAAATAGAAATCCTTAACTATATGTGTTCGTTAAAAATTAATGAAATTGTACAGTAAAAATAATTTTATGATGCACTTATAAAAATTATTTAAACTAAAAGTATTGATTCCTCATTTGAATTATAAATTAATTCATTTATTTAATTATTTTTATTAAATATTTTTTTTAAATTATTATATAATTTTTAAAAATACGTCCCATGAAATTTAATTAATATAAATGAAAGGATATATATATATATATATATATATATTAGATTTAAATAATCACAAATGTTCTGCTATCAATATTTTTCTATTAAAGCTTTGCAAAATATATTTTTGAAAATAAAATTTATTTGTTAAATATTTAAATGGGCTTTTGACCACCATGTTTAATGGGCCACCTTGGGCTTTTGAGCTACTGGTGATGATGATGCTTTACCTCATTAGTGAATTTAATTTTTAAATTAACATAGTAAGTGAAATATATTTTATTTTATAAATTTTATGATTTTTATTTTATGAAAGCATTGCTAAATAACCCGAATCTAAATCGATTTGTTACATGTAAATCAAAAATCAAATTCAGGGAATAAACCTACTTGTAAAACGAGTTACACTTGGGAAATTACCTGATGGCTAGATAACTGGCTTGCAGACGACGAAAAACTTCGGTTCGAAGCATTGAATCTGCAGTATGTAAAATATTTGTTTTACATCTCAGAAGCAGAATTTTGAATACTAACTCTTCTTGATATCTTCCTGGGGTGTTTTTGCACTGAAATGCGTTAGCATAACTGAATAATATTGATTCACTAAACTGGTGTTCACTTCATAACATTTCAACAAACCTTAACTTTGCTATCAAAACATGAAATACCACAATTTGTTTACACAAATTACGATATTTAATCCAATTAATAAGTTTTTCCTTATACCAACTTCATCATGAGTTAATACTTAGTTTATTAAACAATTTTCCAATATACTCGTACATCTTCTTTGTAACCCTAAAAAAATAATGTATAAATAAATAAATGAGAATAATATAATAATATAATTATTCGCTTCCGTGGCGTATCTTCAAAGCTACACGTGCCCCCTAAATAAGAAACAGTGGTGTAGCCTTTACCTTAAAAGATTAGGCATAAAGATTAACTTCTATAATGCCAGCTGCATTAGACTGCATACAACAGCTGCATACAACAGCTGCATACAACAGCTGCATACAACAATATAATAGTATAATTAATAAATAAATAAAGATAATATTTTAATGTAATTCAATATCTACAAATAAAATATATGGCTTATGACACATATTATTTTGCACATTTATTGAATTAGAAATATGTGAAATAAGACAGTTATAAATATGCAACACATTATACTATATGTTAGTTAAAAATATTATAATAACTGAATTATGTTGATAAAAAAATTAATATTTATGTTATTACATATGTTAAATTCTTTGCTTATGACGTAAGCTTTATTTCGTTATAAGCCTGCTTGAAATTATTGTCTGCTTGAATAAAATTTTCACATTGCTTCGTAATAAAAATGCAAGCAAAATATGTAAGATATTTAAAGTATTTAATAGGGAAAGAAACATTTCTTTTTTTCTTCTTATATTGATATTGAAGTAATTTAATTTTATGTTCAATCGCATACAAAGATATAAAAATATTATTGAATTAAAAATATGTAAAGTAAAACATTTATAAATATGTAAGACATCATGTGATATTTTAGTTTAAAATATTATAATAATAACTGAAATATATTGATAAAAAATTAATATTTATATTATTGCATGTAATGGTAAATTCTTTGCTTATGACGTAAGCTTTATCTCGTTATAAGCCTGCTTGAAAATATTATATGCTTGAATAAAATTTTCACATTATCTCGTAATAAAATACAAGCAAAACAAATTTGTTTGTAACATTTATGTATCTGAAGTATTTAATAGCGAATGGAAAATTCATTTTTTTCTTCTTATATTTATATTGAATTAATTTAATTTTTCAAGTTCAATCTCATACACAAATGGATATCAAAATATTTATTATTTTAAAATTTAATTTACTCCTTGATACTGAAATTTCAATGTATTCAAGTCGATAATGACACTTTATCTTTTAAGCTGCTATGAAGACAGTATTTTTTTTAAAAAATAAATCACCCAATTTACAGATCACTGATATTCGTATTTTAATACTGATATAAAAAAGTAATTGAAGTTTTAACTTTAAGCTGATAGGCAAATATCACATTTAGACTTCAGTTAAGCATTAAGACCCTTTCTTTTCAAAAAATCCTTCTTTTTATTATCCTTTCTATTTCAAGAAAATTTATGTCTCTAATAACTTTTTACCTCTTTTATGAGAAGTAATCTGTAGTGATTTATAGACATCAAAAATTTCAATGTATGCGCCAGATTTCAGCTTTAGAAGCGAACGTAGATAGATTTCTGTTGTTGAAATCTTCCAAATGGTACGACCTAAAAACAAAGACAAATTATGTGATTTACTTAAAACCTTTTACTCATCTCCGTTTGCATTCCTTTCTTTAAGTATTATAATCATACAGAAAAGATAGTATCAATTTTAGCTAAAATTAATGCATGCATATATATATATTCTTTAAGCTGCCCTATTTCAGAATGCATACATTTATTAAATATATCTATTATGTTTCCTGTTAAAAAAGAAAATGATATCTTATGCTATTACTAATTTATTTTTTTATTTTTTTTTTACTTTAACTATGTTTGTATATTATATTTTATAAGGAAAAAAAATATTTTTGTAGGTTTATTATGATTTGCAAAAACATGTTTGTTAACATTTTTAAATAAAATTACTTTTAGCATTTTTTTTTACAACAATGCGTTATTGTTAAATTCGGCTCTTTAGTATTATAATCGCGCAGAAAAGATTGTATCATTTTTAGCAAAAATTTTAACATATCTATCTATATATATATATATATATATATATATTTTATTTAAGCTACCCGTATTTCGGAATGCATGTATTTATTAAATATATCTCTTACATTTCCTGTCTTAAATTCCTATTTTCTGTTATAAAAGAAAATGATATCTTATGCTATTATTAATATTTATTTTTTATTTTACTGTTTATGTTTATATAACATATTTTATGAGGAAAGGAAAATTTATTTTTGTAGGCTTATCAAGATTAGGAAAAGCATGTTTGTTGTATTTTTAGACAAAATTACTTTTTAGCCTTTTTTTGACAATAAAGCATTGTTGTTTAATTTGGCTTCACAATAGGAAATGAATTATTATAAATATTCTATACGATGCTATCAATATAAAAAAATCACATTGTGAATGCTATGTACTTATGAAATATATTGTTTAATTTCATAAATTTATTATTTTTACCTCCTCCTTATTCCTCCTATTTTTTGCCTGATATATGTTACATTTCACATTCTTATTAAAATATATTAACTTTTTTTTACATATATTATACCAGATACTGCATATATTATATCAGATACTCTAAGTTATTAAATATATTTGAATATTATTATAAATATTTATTTTTGGTAATAACTTATTATTTAGCAATTTTTAATTATCTATCATTGAAGTTTTTTCTTCAAAGTCAAACATAGATGGATTTTATTTCTAAAATTTAATAACCATTTTTTTCTTATAGTATTTCATGTGCTTTTACACATAATTTTTGATGTACAGTTGTAGCATCAATAAACAAAAAATTACAACGAAAATATAACATTTCTAAGATGTGAAAAAAATGTGTAGTAAAAAATCTAAAATCCATAAATTCAATAGTTAGCATTAGATGTGACGAAATGTTAAGAGAATATTAAGTCTCCATAAATCCGATAGGTGGCGTTAGGAGTGTAGGGATGCTAGGAGAGAGTTCCACAATGAATTATATTTATTTATTTTTGGTAATGACTTATTAATCAGTAATTTTTTAATATATATAATTAAATGTTTTCCTTCAAAGTCAAAAGTAGATTGGTTTGTATTTAATTTCTAACTAACAGTCTAATACCCTTAGGTGCTACGCTCTAACATCAAAAATAAAATACGTGATTTATTTAAAGCTCTTTATTAATTTCCTTCTGTATTTCTTTCTTGAAAACTGTAATTACATGGCAAAGGTACAATAAAAGATGGTAACCAAAACAGAGGAAAAATATATAAATTATAAAAATGTATTAAATATTTAAATTATTCTTCTAACATAAAAATTACATTTCTTGTTTAGAAATTAAAAGATGATTAAATTTTTAATAATTTATTGCACCTATTTCTATACTTCAGTTTAAATAGGATATTTTACAGCAAAAGGAAATCTAATTTTTATGTAAGATTGCTTTGATTTGGAAAAAGGTTTTATTACATTAATTTAATTTTTAGACAATGTTCATATTCTTTTTTATTTTTAAATATTTTAGACAAATATGAATTTACAATTTTTCACATTAAATCACATATAAGTATTGTGAGAATTCTACTATATCGTTATTATAAAATAGCATGTTCATTAATACTCAAATATGCAAGAAATATTAATTTGTTCACTGAATTATATCCAAAAACTAATTTTTACACAAGTGTTTTGTTTTTCTGTTAATTATTTTAATCAAATGTGTTTAAATGCATAATTAAATTTTTTTTTTTAAATCTTTCAAAGGTATCAATATATTTTATCAAAAATTATTTAATTGTGATGACTTTATAAAAGACTTTGCAATTTATTTGAAGCTCCTTATTTAATATTTTTTAAAGAATTATAATCAAATAAAAATAATACTAAATAACAATTTAGAGAAAAAAACAAAAGCATAGAGATATATATTCTTTTCACAACATCTATATAAGAATGCAAGGATTTATTAGAAATATTTGAACGTATCCTGTCTTTAATTCCTTCCTGTTATAATTTAACTTTCTCTTATTTAAAAGAAAGCTTTCTATAATTTCTCACGTATATTACATATTAAATAGTACAGATTAGTGTAAAATGGGTGTGGTTTTGATTCAGTAAATTTTCCTGTTGTTATAGCAGAAACTGAATTGTTTCTTTAAGTCAGGTGTGGCCAAACCGCAGCCCGCCTAGAATATTTTTCCGATCAGTGAGATTTATCATACTTTTACAAAATATATTTATTTCATAATGGTCAAAGTAGTGAAAACCAATGTATTAAAAAAATACATTATGCGTGTATCCATATATTCAAAAATTAACTGCCGAAATTATGAGAAAGAATTAACTTTGATTTTAAAATAATATTCTTGCGAATGTATGACAGATATTGTCTGTTTTATTTATGAGTTTACAGTTATGACTTCGTAGAATAATTAAATTATAGTCTGCAAACTCATGAGGGACGCGCATCTTGGAACATCTAACAGGTTTTATGTTTCACTTTAAGTGACCATTCCTAGATATGCACAGTTGATTGTTGATAGCAGAGCAAACCAGACTCTTTGTTCAAGTTGTTAGCGCCTTTGGTTCAACTTACACCTGCAAATCGTTTTTTTCCGAAAACGAAATTGACCAAACACAAAACACGCTTAAAGATAACGGACGCAACACCAATTACGATGTGCAAATACCCGAATTGAGATTGATTTGCAAAAGCTAAGTGAAAGAGTGGAGAGACAAATTTTGCATTAGTAAAATAAATTTTTTTTAGTGATTTAATTTTTTTATTTCGTTTATTTTTATATATTTTATATATATATTTCATTTTTAGTGTTATATATTTCTTTACAATGTGCGTTTAGTGTCATTATTATTATATTGTCTATGTTTACATGTAAGAATAATGGTAACCACAAAAATAATAATCCCTTATGTTTCAATTTTTCATTCCAAAAAAATGTCTATAGTGGATCTAAATCTAATATGGGGATAAATAATTTTACATGAGGCCCGCGAAGTTATGATACATTTCCAAATTTCATTTGGGTTGGTCACCCCTGCTTTAAATGATAATTCGAACGTTAGCTGTCCTATTTATTTAAAGTTGAAAAGACAGCTCTTCACAACTGCAACACATAATCCACAAAACAAAATGCACTGTAAATATTTACGAATCATGTTAAAGTATCTTTGTACCCTCCCTACTGTCTGGACCTCTTCACTAGACACTTTTCCCCCTTTTTCTTTCTCCCTCTCCAATGCACTGTTCTAAAACCAAAGGTGCGGAGAAACCAACGTGCAAAGTCCTTTGTCTAATGTAAGGGTCAGCACGTGCTTGAAAGAAAAACTTATCAACCTTGAACTATTCCCAGTCCTCTATATAGTTCTTGTGGGAACGCATGATGGATCCTTATTACTCCCTTCGGGGAAAAGCACATCCATCACAAAAGTGGCGAAAATGCTAAAAAAATGGAAACTAGAAACTGCTTCATAATAAATTTTTTTTTGGTATATTCTGGATATATTTCAGTATCGATATTCATTTATGTAGTTCATTATGGATATATATATATTAGCAGTTACCCTCAAAGACGACAAAACGCTTTTCCGTTTCTGAAAATGTCGTCTTCCCATAACAGCTCTTCTTGTGAAGTTCGACGATTTTAATTAGCATTTTATAAGCAGATAAACTTAGCAATAAACCGTTTTGAAACAGCACAAGTAATTGAAACATTACCATATAAATCATCGTTAACTTTCTTAAGTATTCTTGATGGGATTACCTCACTTTCTCCAAACGCTGAAGATATCGTTATTTTTGTTTCTCCGTTATGTGTATCTGCCACCATATCTTCACGTACTATTGAGTTTTGTGTATCTGTATGTATAACTCCTTTCAAAACTGCATTATGCATTTGGCACTGATGGTCTTCATATCATTTATGTCAAACTGGGTGTCGACTTTAGATACTTGAATAGAAATTGTAGCAGTTAGAACCTCTGGTTCACTGTCACTTGTGGTGGTAGAATTTTGAACTAAATTATTTTGTGATATAACCAGAATATTCCTTGATTCATTTTTCTTTATACAAAACTTGGAACTATGTCCTTCCTCCACACAAGGAAAGCAAATAGCTTAAAGTTAGACCCGATTGAATCCTTTCGACTTGGCTGGTTCCATTTTGAATGATCTCAGAAGAAAATATTGTCTCTTTCTTTAACATTCAGCCTAAAGATGCGGTACCAGGACATACCTTCAGTAATCCCTCCTTTTGGAATAGCTCCAAGTGATTTCATGGTTGAACTATGAACGCTATCATATTCATCCAATCTGCCTGCTAACTTGGTTGGTGAAGTAAACTTTGCCTATTCATCTAATAAATGAGATCTTATTTTAGGAGGTACCCTTTTCTGAAGTTGATCTATTATGACTAGATTTTTTTAATTCAAAATCTTTTATTTGCAACCCTTTTATCCATTCTTAAAAATATCTCGTTATTTCATAACAAAACTCTTTCCAAGATTTTTAGCCACCTTTTGATGCGCTCCAAACCTTTTCTTAAAGCTTCCAGAATTCAATTTAAATCTATATAATAAAATTGTCTTAATATACTTAAAATCTTCTAATCTTTCCCCATATACACCACCGATTAACTGGACTATTTCGAGTAGCAATAAGGTCAAGAAATATGATACACAGTCTTCAACATCTATCTTGGCTCTTTTAGTTTGTCTTTCAATAAGGATAGAAAAATTGCAGTGTTATATTCTATTGAATTGAATTTAGGTATGATCATAATTAATTCGAAACGATGCTGTCCGCTGCCGCTAGAAACAGTAGCTGATGGTGGCTCAGATTCATTTTCAAGTTTTTTTAACTTGAATTCCCTCTGTTCTTTTTATTGTTCTAACTCTCTCTCTGTTCTTTTTGTTTCCTTTCTACCTCAAGCCTGCTGCTAATAATTATTTCAAATAGTCCTTTTGTGAAGTCTGAATCTTTCTCATATGTTTCGCACTTGGTAATAATTATCATTTTCATTTTGGATGTTACGCTCACTTCCATCTTAACGGCCAATTTATATAAACCATCCTTTGTTTCTTTGCTTAAGAAAGGAATGGTGCTTAAAAAGGGGTTGTGCTTATTAACAACAACAAAAACAAATGTTTGTAAAAAATGGTAATCAACTTTTTGGTCCTAAAAATATCTACTCAATGATTTCCAAAATTAAAATTAACAATTAAATTCTAACGCAAAAATTAATCTATATGCATTATGTATATACTATTAACATTCCCAAACTGTAAAGGATCAACTCAGCTCTAGGCACAGTGGTGTGGTGTAGTAGTAGAAATATATAATTAATAAAAATAATAGCATATTATTAGTATTATATAAAAATTTATTAAAATATATAAAAAAATTTCAAATCTACTAATGCATTGATAACAAAAATGCACATACAAAAATAACATATAATACAGATAAAAAAATAATTTCAATACAGATAAGAATAACAATTCTTTCCATTTTAAAACATGAGGGTGTATCTTTTTAATTTAAATTATTAACTAATTTAAATTATAGAACTAAGTTATCTGGCACTAAAATTTTGATTTGAAATAGAACATTGATGCGTTCGTTTTCTCGGGTGAGAAATTAAAATTATTGCAGGATGGAAGAAATGCAGCACATAACACACAAAGTAAACCACACAGTAAATATTTACAAAATCATATTAAAACATGTTCGTTGAATGTTCTTGTACCCTTTCTACTGTCTAGACCTCTTCACTAGGCTCTTTTTTCTCACTCTCCAATCCTCGGTTCCAAAGTCTAACTTGCGTAAAAACAAATGTGCAAAGTTCAAAGTATAACGGCCAACACGTGCTTCAAAGAAAACCCCACTAACCTTGAACTATTCCCTGTTAACTATATAGTTCTTATGGGAATGCATGGTGGATCCTTACTCTGTGAAAATAAAATAAAAATAATGTTTTCTCGTACAATTTTGTTTGGATTTGGAAAACATTTATAAAAGAGGTTTCTAGACGATAGGATAACGAAAAATACCATAAGATTCAGATAAATAACAACTTCACACCATAACTATGATTAGGCTTTATGTATCATTCATTATATGCAGAAAATAAGTTTTGTTAGTTATGAACGTGTCTGTAGTACCGAAAGAAGAGCTTATTTATTTAAGACTTCATTTTTTGTTTCAATTGGAAAAAAATGCTGCTGAAACGCATAAATTTAATTTAGAAGCTAATAGTAGTCTTTTATCAGCTTATTTTTAGAACTTGTAGAAAACAGTTGAAGTGATTTAAAGATGGTAATTCTAATACCAATGGTGTTAAAACTTGGTGTAATCATTACTGATGAAACCTATGGACAACAACTGATGCGTTTGAATATAACATTGAAAGCAAAACGACTAGAATACGGGGGAAAATAAAGGCATTAAATATAAAATAAAGGCATTTTACGACATGAAAAATCATCGCCCATATGTTGCGAAGCAAGTTGAAAGCTACTTGGAAAGGCTTCAATAAAAAATCATATCCTTCCCGCTATATTTTCCAGACATTGTTCCTTCTGATTTCAATCAATCATTCAAGGCATGTGTGAGCAGAACTTCCCTTCGTTTCCAGAAAGCAAAAAAATAGACTTGATTCGTAAAATACTTAAAATAGTCTTCCTTTCGACATGGAATTCATCTTTTGCTAGAAAGAGGGGGAAAGCGATGCCTGGCGATATACATTACGCATGTTGTACTAATTTTTTTTTAAATTAAATAAATGTAAATGAACATAAAGTGAATAAATTGAAGTGTACATAAATTGAATAAATTGAAATGTACATAAATTGAAATAAATGCATCGCCTAAATAATATTCCTTTTTCACCCTCTGTTCCTCTGAAAGGAACTCAGAGTGCACCACACCACAGTACAAAAAATGTCAACATATCCTTGATTTTCAAGCTTTTTTGACGTTTTTGAGCTGATGCTCCTTTTCAGAGTATCATTCCGAAGAGGGTAATTCCAATGGACAAGGCTTCATTTGGCTACAGACATATCGCCGAGTTCTTCGGAAATATGGCTTTATGGTATATATGGAAATATGGCTTTATGGTATATATGGAAATATGGTTGCAACATTTATTGTGTGACATTTGGCACAATAATAGGTCGCGCGGACAAACCCATATAACTCATCGTTATACTGTTGGGATGCATTTCACGTGTGACCTATTCTGGATATATAGAAGCTCCACACTGTTTGAAACGCTCCACACTGTATATAACTCCGCGCCGTTATGAATAATATTTTGATGTACTTCAGTTTATTATTAAAAATATTAATCAGATTTGCTCTACGAATAATATCCATTTGTGAGAAGGTGAGGACATATTATTGCTGTTATGCGTTAATTTGCTACATTCATTCAATCATTATACTTTTTGCCTTCTGTGATATTAGTTTTGGTAAATACAGTTTTGAGTTTGTAAAATAACATGAATAATTTGAAACTATAATTTAACGGGTTTGTACCAATCGTGATCAGTGTTAAAATAATTAGAAATGCGATATATTTGCTCTAAAAACATGTTAATTTCATATTTATCACTTAAAAAAATATTTATAAATACGCTGAGATCAAGTTTAATCATTAGTCGATGTCATACCCCAAATTGTAAATAGTAAAAGATACATTTCAATGTGAATTCTTATGAAAATTTACTTTAACTAATTTTTTAACTAAGACACACTTTTTTGATAAATAGGACTTTGAAACAATTTATTAATATTTGAAGTTATTTTAAATCACTTTTAAAATGTGCTATGATTATAAAACTATATTCAAATTAAATTAATTAAATTATTATCACTTTGAATTAGTTATATGAAACTCCATGTGGCATATGACGAACATTAAAATGAAACATGTATGTATATTTTGTTGTAAATTAATACATATGAAATAAGTTCATTCAACAATTGTTCGGGCCTGCTTTTTCTCGTTTACGACCATGACTTTGAGGGAAATATGCTTTTCCACTTCTATTAGCTTACTGCGAGTAGTTATTAGTTGAAGATAACAACAACTCGAAAATTCTATTAATAAATAACATTCTGTATAATAGGTAAAATAATTGGACTATTCTGTCTCAACAAGAGAAACATAAAGTGAAATTTTGTCGATAATAAACAGCACTTTTTGCTTTATTATTGTAAATAAAATATGTCATTATTAATTTTTGGTAGAAATAAAATCGTTTTCGATTTCTCAAAATCAAGAATTTAACTTCCAGATTATGTAACAGATATGAATACCGAAATTAAATTATTAAAAAAATAAGCAAATGGAAATTAATCTTAAGCTAGCCAGGATTGGTGCAAACACGTTAGATATTCATACTAGTATTTTAAGATTTCGTATTTCAGATCCACGACCATGAAGCGACCTCGTCTAAGTGGAGCACAGCAAAGAAAAAGGAAGAACAAAGTTTTGATGTATCGACGATCAAGTTTTGATGCATCATCATCAAGTAAGGAAGAGGGATTTGAAGATATATCTCAATCCGAGAATAAAGTTAACTATAAACCTGAAAGAAGTCACAGAAGTGAGGAAAAAATTAGGGGTGACATTCACGAAGAAACTGCAAAGCTTAAAAATGACAACTTCGAGATAATAATAATGAAGGGGAACACAAATCTGAAGGCAGTGCATTAGATAAAAAGGAAGTAGGATAAGACAGATCAAATGAAAACACTAACAGTAATATTTTTTTTCTTGTATATCTGATTGGCCTTTCTCTTTTTCATGTATTCTAAGAGTAGAATTAATTAAAAAAGGAAGTGAAACATTTCTAAGTAAATTTGTTTCAGTTATTAGACAAAGGGATGGCAGGAAGGGTGCTAACCAACAGTTGATATTTGATTGGTTTTATATCAGTCGACTAAATGACGGATGTACCTGGATGGTATATTCAACTGAAAATAAAAGTTAGGTGCTGTTTTTGTTGTAGGCTTTTTAGCACAAAGGCAAATTTGAATAATGCATGTAAATTTTTAATTGTTTTCAAAATTTGGTGGAAACTTATTACGAAAATTTACAGCCATGAAACCTCAGAACAACATATAGCTTGTTTTGAAAAATGGAAATCTTCAAGTATTGCCAGTAGAAAAATTTATAAAATTAGATAGACAACTGCTAAAACAGAAAGATAGATATTTTACAGAGATATTTTAAACACACTCCTAAACCTCAGCATGTTTATGTCTAAACAATTTCTTCTATTCCGTAGACACAGAGACCATATGTTGGCAGAGAACAAAGGGAATTTTCTACAGTTGATTAAACACTTCTAAAAAAATATGATCATGCATTAAGAGAGCGCTTAATCAGTCTAGAACAGTCAACTCAGTCACAATCAGATAAGATATTAACAAGTTGTTTGTTTCCAACCATATGAAATAAGTTCATCTTACTTTGGGATGGAATGATGTTAACATTAAAAATGCAAAGTATTTTAGTACCAACTTTGTCAGCACGTTTGAGATCTCACGCCTAGATAAACTGAGTGAAATCATTCATGACGTTCAGATAGTGTAAACAAAAGTTGAAAAAAGATTAAAATTAGCAGTTAATATTACTAGGTTTTTTTTCAGTTAACTGGAAAGAAAGTCATTAGCATACCGGAACATATTTTAAAAGTTATGGAAAAGGCGGACATAATTTTTCAATGTACCGCCGACAAGGATACAATTATGCGTAGACAATGGCTAGAGTATAGAGAGACTTTCAACTTAACCAAGAAAGGAATTTTAGGTTTTAATCTTAAAACATTTTTTGTATCTTGAGTGTGGAGTACACTCTTTTGCAACAATTCCTCATGTATTACTTTTTCGAGAAAGTTTGTATATATTTTTCACAGATTCTAAGCCCATATGGACGATCCTTCTGACAAACGTTGAAGTTACAGTTAAGCGACTTTCAAAAACAAGATCGAGTAATAACTACAAACTGTTAAGTCTTAGTTTAGGTGCTTAATAAAAATGTTGAAGTCTTTGAAGAACTACGTGATTCTTTGGTAATGATCGAAACCAGAGGAGCATCTGAAACTCTATTGCCGGCAATGTTCTATTTGTTGTTTTTGTGTTTATAGAATGTCTAACTACAACTAACTAACAAAACTATTTGCAGATTCTCGTAATAAAATTCGAAGAGTCTATTATCAATATAAGGACAAAATTACCATGATTTCGAAGCACTAAAATTTACTAAACACATGTGTGACATATGGGCTAAACACATGTGTGACACATATACATACCTGTAGTCAAAAGAAAAACTGCCAGGAGGGAAAAACTATTCCCGGTGACATAGCTACAGACGATCCGCTGAATTTGAGCCGAGAACTGAAAAGTGCAATCTTAGAATGCATTGACAGGTTTCAACAAGAAATTGATACATGTTGCGAAGTAATGAAATATATATCAGATCGGTTTGACCTAGCAAAATGATCGAAACCTTGGAAATGAACTTCACAAATTTGTAGAAAGTTTGGTTGAAAATTGCAATGATTATTCGGCAGATGATATCCTTATCTGAATTCCACGTCTAAGAATATTTCTAAAAGCCGGCAAAATTCCAAAAGTAGAGTCTCTTAATTAGACTTCCTTATGATTCTAAGATTTTGTGGTTGAATATGAACTTTTCGACTCTGCTCCCAATCTCACTTTAGCATTAAAGTTTGTCTTACCTTTATGCGTTTCTGTTTCATCATGTGAGAAGAACTTTTCTAAGATCCAAACTAATTAGGAATCATCTCAGATCCACTACTAACCAAGCACGAGTCTCTAGCTTAGCCATTTTGTCAATTGAAAATAGTGTAGCTGAAGGTATTTATTTCGATGGCTCAATTTCAAAACTGCAGAATAAAAAGTTAGAAAGAAGAGCTTCTATGTATCATAACAAAGTATAATTTGTTGGATTAGAACAATATAAGCAATTGAGTTTTAATTAAATTGTTTTATATTAATAATAATAATATGCACTAGGTATTATATCAGTGAAAAGATGTTTCTTACATTGTAAATTAAACTGGCTTATTAATAAAAGACATTGTAACTTTTTTATTCAGAAAAATTGTTTTCAAAATAATTAATATTATGTCATTTTTACTTATTCAATTGAATTAAAAAATTGCTTGCTAGCAAAAGGAACAATATTTTTTTTTTCGATTTCCGTCTAATATTGAGGAAGCCGAGTTTGGTGTACAGGGCAATAAATTTGGGTTAATGTATACGGATAAAATGTTTCAATTTACTGTTTTGAATGAAGCTTGGAAACAATATTTGAAATTATACACTCTCCACCCTTTACTAAAAATCTAATTAAATAAATTTCATGCTTATATATTTATCGTTCCCATACTTGTGATAGACATGGGAACTTCCAGGTCAACTGGCTTGTTAGTATCCAAAAGCACTTAATAAATAGGCATATGTAAATATACACAAAAATAACATTAGTTGTATTAAAAAGTATAAAACATGAAACAATTCTATAAAAAATGCATTTAAACAAAAACACAAATCATATATAGTTTTCTCCAAGTCCTAAAATAAAATATTCATTTTCAAAAGAAAAAATTAATAAACTTACAAAAATATTAAGGAATATATATATATTTTTTAAATTTTCTAAGACAAAATTGTTAAACATCAAAACCTCCTAATAATATAAATCTTATTTGCATATATATATACATTACATTCCGTAAGAATTTTAAAAATGCATAAAATTATTTTATCAGAAAAAATTGTCACATGTTAGTTAAAAGAAATTAAAAAAATGCGAGCTTATTTATTTCATCCCCCAAAAAAATTACATCAATTTATTATCTAAATATTTTTTGGCAATCAATCTTTAATATAATTATAACGTAATACACGAAAAAAATTGCCAATTATGCTTATTACGTGTTTTTTAGCAATTAATTGATAAATCTATTTTTTTTAATGTAACAAAACAATATCTTTCTTTATAGCTAATTAATATCATATGTCCCAGATAATTTCATAAGCATTAAATTAAGTAAAGAAAAAAATAGTACTAAAATACGCATTTTTATACAGCAAAATATAACAAGGTGTTTGACTTTATAAGATTTACAATATATGTTTGCTTTTAATTGAAATTTTCATGAGAAAATGTTTAATTTTCTATTGTAACACAGAAGAAATTTTTTGAACACATTTCATTTTTTATTATTATAATTGACAATAAAAAATGAATTGAAATAAAATTACATTCAGACAATTTTTTTATATATAACTGTTCTTTTTATGTGATCATACATTTATGCAGTTTTACTGCATAATAAAATAAATATATAACTATTGTCAGAATTTTTTTTTGTAATGCAGAAATATTTATCCAGCTATACGTCTGTATATAAACATGCAAAGCTAACTGACTACTATCAATAGAAGGGTGGTCACCACTTTGGAAATGCATCTTAACTCCGCGGGCGGCATATAGAATTATATATCCCATATTTGCTTTTCACCCACTATAGGCATTTTTTAGAGTGAAAGATTGAAACATAATGAGTTAGTATTTTCGTGTTTACTATTATATGTAAAAATGGATAACATAATAATAATGATACTAAACGCAATTGTAAAGAAATATATAACACTAAAAATGAAATATATAAAGTATACAAATATAAAAGAAATAAAAAAATGAAATCATTAAAAAATATTTATTTTATTAGTGCGATATTTGTTTCTTCACTCTTTCACTTAGCTTTTGCAAATCTATC